>PYAF01001761.1:171167-284513 GCA_007407185.1 Glycine tomentella
AATTTCTTATAAAAATTAATTATTATCTTATTAAAAGTAGTTTTCTAAAAAATATTTGTTAGTGATAATCATAAATATTTTTTAAAAATATTTAACAGAAATTGACAAAAATTAAATAAATTTACTTATTTTATAAATAAATAATTAATTATTTTTAAAATCTTATTTTATGTATTTTAAGTCAAGTGTTTTAATAGAAATTAATCATAAAAAAAACCAAACCTGGTGATTACTTTAGGCTAATAATATTTTCCATTTTATTAACTATTTCAGTACTAAACTAATTATAATTAATAATAAAGACTAAAAAACAACACTAAACTAATATCGGTAACCGAGAAATGTAACTTTTTTTTACAAGAATATCCATTACTTAGCAAATGGTTTCTTTTTCCCTCTCTTTTGGCCGGTATTATATTCTGTCACCGGTAAGTGTGTTTGCTATTTAATTTAAATCGGTTTTGAGCTTTTTAATTTAAGTTGATTTGAAGGATATTGGACTTAGGTCAATTAGTGGAATAATATATGTGAGTTGTTGTAATCCTTTATTATCTGAATTTGATTTTTATAGATAAAAAAATTATTTACAGCTAAAAAAACATTTGATAACATAAAAAAATTACAGCTCAATTTTGATGAATTTAATACAATATTAAAATTGAAACAAATCATGTCAATATTTTATAATTTATTAGATTGAATCTTTTATTTTGATTTTTATATTTCAAGGAAAGTATTCATTAAATAAAATGTCGAATATATAAGCATCCCGATCAAAATTCAGCAATCTAGAAACTACAAGCCGATTAAACTAGTTGAGTGCTCCACATGGTAGTGCTAGTTAACTTTTTCTAAAAAAAAAAAAAAAAAAAGGACATGAGCTCACCCTTCTTCACTCGCAAAAACTGCACATTGCTCACATGGCTGAAAGCAAGGGCAACAGTTTGAGCCTTACCAGTTACCAACCCGGGAAGGAACTCTCACATGATGATGATGTTCAACGTGTGAGGCTTCAGAATCTCTCTGTCAAATTCTTCCCCAATTAATCTCCTACACCATTAACAACAAATACATTGTTTCTCATTCCCTACAACACAAGATTGTTTTGCATCGCTCAACAGTACCGCGCACATGCACTGTTCTGCTCTACTCTGCAACATCACAAATATACGAACTTTAAGAAGAAAGTGTAAGGAAACAGAGAGAAAGAAAAGAATAGAAAGTTGAATGAATTCTAGTTCCATAAAGAATAGAATAAAATGTAGTAATTAACCTTTTTATAAAATATATATTTAGAGTAATATTTTTTTATACAACTTTTTATATAATAATAAAATTAGCAAACTAAATAGATTGAATGCAATATACTTTGAATCACGTCTCATAAGGAGAGAAATGAAGAGAGTGAGAAGGTGAATTATTGAAAGGTGGGGGAAGAAAAAGAATAGAGGTGGGGAGAGTAGGGCTGATAGGATGGAGTTAGGTTACGGAGTTCGGTTAGGTCATTACCAATAAATGTCAAGTTTAAACAAATTTTTGAACACAATATTTAGGGGTTTTAAACTGCCAGTAAATATATTTTTGACCGCCACAACTTGTTTGTTAGCCATGGAGTGGGAAGACTAAATTCATGGAGTTTCAAAAAATAGAGGACTAAATTCTTCAATTTAAAAATATATGGATCAAGAATAAATTTGACTGAAAAGTGAAAACACGGAGACCGAATTCAAAATTTTCTCAAATATACAATTATACAACAAAAGAGACAATTCTAATGTAAGGGTAATATTTCACACCAAAGTTTAATAAAAACGATTGTACTTGCACGTAACTGTATGGTACAAAAAAATGAAAATATGTAACAAGTAACAACAAAGAAGTTGAAAAGAAACTTCCTTTTTTTTTTTTTTGGAAGAATACAATAGTTATTAGAAGAAACTTAGTTGCCATCGAGTACAAAGCATCGAGAATCTATGGATGGAAAGCCTTTGCCAAACCAAAAGCAGCTGCAGAGGCGATGGCACCAATTAGAGCTGTTTCCAAAGCACTCCTGAATGGTTTATTGCCCGTGAAGTGCCCCTTGGCATAGCCAAAAATCAGCAATGCAACCAAGGTAACCACAACTGAAAACACAACTGCCTCTGCTGCCTTTGGAATGAACATGTAAGGAACAAGAGGAACAACCCCACCTAATATGTAAGCAATGGCAATCGTCATTGCACTATGCAATGCTCTCCTTGGATCTGGCTTCTCTAGTCCCAGCTCAAATCTGTCACGCCAAGCTAACAACCAGTTAATTTGTTCAACACTATCATTTCCAAAGTCACCGTTGACCATGACCATATTCATCCATACTTAGAATAATACATTTAAAAATTGTCTACGTGTTTCAAAACTTTGTTGTTTGACTATTTTGTCCATGTTTACTTTCTCCTTTTTTTTTCTCTCCAATACTCAGGTTGATACATCCTTCTTTTTTTTTTTTTTTTTTTAATACTCAGGTTGAATTCAAATATGCAATATATTTTTTGGGATTTTTTTGAAGTTGCAATTAGAAATAAACAAAAACAACTCAACTACTAATATTTTGCAACTTAAAATTATATAAACAGTAAACACAATGTTTTCGAAAGGATTTATATAGGGTCAAGTTTTTTAATTATGTGTATAGATATTTATCAGGTTCGGATAGTATCCGAGTTTGACTCTTGATGAAAATAATTTTTTTATCAAATTTTACTTACATCCGAGTCAAATTCCGTATTAGTCAAGAATGTTTTCCCCTAATTAACCGATAGGTTAAAACAAAAAGAAGAAGATATTAATTGGATTTGAATTCAAATTCATACTAAATTAACTCTCTTTCGATGATTTTAAACAGTGTTATTGTGCCATAATATTTTGTCTATAAAAAGCTATAACCAGATAATTAACAATGGACGTATATTACTACACTTTTCTTTTGAAGAATATCTTTTAACAATTACCACAAGCAACAACAATAACTTTATCCCACTAAATGAGGTTGACTACATGGATTACACACTATAAAGAAACAATTTTTAAGCACAATCTTAATAAACATTATCAAAATTCATCTACTTGGACCAGAAACTTAGCATTATTAACACGACTCTACTAACACTGAGTCATCCAAACTAGTTGTATAACAGAATAAAACCACAAAAAGATGCCCATGTGCAATCACTAGTCAGAGTTGGCCCCTATGATCTGACCCTTTCCCCTTGTTTTCACCCTCCAATGCAAGTATGTCAACAACTAGTTGGAAATGGGAATCCTCAACTTGTCTGCCCGTGCTCAAACTTTGGACCCAGGATGCCCACATTCAAAAAAGTGAAAACCTACTTTGCTTTCTCTATTCCTTTCGGTGTTGTCAATTTTCAACACTTATCAACAAATTCCACTACTGTGTGGTCACCATTCTAACTTGTCCTCATTCACTATATAATAGTCCATCATAAACCCCAAAATTTGCACATTTCCTATGAGGAAGACGTTTAACAAACAAAAAACCATGCTAAACTATGTAATGAATTGAGAATGTATGAACTTACTTCATCATAAAATCAAGCCATGCTTGAGGGTTTTTTCTGAGAGCATTCACCACAGGTGCATATTCATGTGCCTCTATTCCGTACTGAGCCAGTATTTCTGCTACCTCTGCCGCTTCTGTTTTTTCCACAACAACATATTCATAAGCGCGCGCAGAAAAATGTTAACAAAAGGCATTTGTTTCAAGTATTATTACTTCCTTCCCCGGAAATGAGAAATGCCCAGAAATAATTGTTCAAAACTCATGACCAAAATCGGAATATTACATTTCCAAGTTCACATTCCCGTCAATGAGCTTTTTAATTCGTGAAATAAAACACTAAAAAAAATGAAAAACATATTAAGAAAGCAGTGGAAACCAGTATCTGGCACGGCGATGATTTCTTCTTGCTCTCTTTTCAACTCTTTGGCGTAGTGATCAGTTTCACTTTTTGCTGCCAAATAACTGAACAGTGAAACATTAGCCCCTTTTGCTCCATGATTAAATTTTATGTGCAACGTGAAATGATACCTCAAGACTCAAGTAGTTAAATTGAGTGTGAAGAGTTTGGTTAAACGTACCCGCCGAGACCCATGGAGATGGCGCCGGCGGCAACTTCGGCTATGCCGGCGGTGAGAAGAATGGAGGAGGTGGCATTGGCACCGGAGAGTCCGGCAGCGAGGGCGAAGGGAACGGTGAGGCCGTCGGAAACGCCGATGATGATGTCGCGGACGATTTCGCCGGCAGTGAAGTGCTTCTCGGTGTGGTGTCTGAGAAGGTTCTTTTTCTCAGGTTCCAAGCTTAGTCTGTGTTCGGTGGCAGCCATTGGTTCCGAATGTGATGTAGGAAACCAAACAAAGCCTTGCTTGCTGTTGCTGTGCGCATAAATACAGCCTCTAGTCCGAATAACTTTCTCGTTACTTCCGAATGTGATGTAGGAAACCAAACAAATCGTTAATTTCTTCTTTTAAGTATTTTTTTTCCTCATCATTCTATTTTATTGGTAAGAAATTATTTTTGTCACAACTAATAACTAATTTTGAGAATATATAAAATGAATATTCTTTTCTTAATATAATTTATTTCATATTTAATATAAAAAATAATATGAATCCTAAATTATTTTATTAAGAGATACAAATTACTGTATAATAATAAAATTATATAATATTTAAGTATTGAATATCTTGTCAAAAAAATATTCAATATCTATTGGTTCAACATAAAAAAAAAATCATTAATTTAGATTCTAAATTGATATATTTTTATTAATGTTCGAATCAATTTAAAGGATTTTCTAATACTTAGATAACTATTTAACATGATTTCTAATACTTAAAAAGTTACGTGTATAATTTACTTACTTTTAGGTATCATCTAAGAGATGATGTAATATCTTGGGATGAAGTTGATTGATGGTATATTCAATAAATTATCCTTTTTTTTCTCATCAATATTTTAAAAGAAAAAATTCTAAATTTTTTAGTGCACATCCTTTTACGTCTTTTATATGGTAAGTATTAAATATATTTTTAATATATTAAATTCATTTATATTTTATTTAATAGTTTCTTTATAAGTGAAAGAGGAATTGTAAAAAGATACAAAAAATTGTTTGATTGAAAAGATGAGAAAGAAGAGGTGGGAAATTTTAGTGGAGGACAAAAAATAATAATTTTATTCTATGAGGAACCCAACATATTTATATATATTGTTAGTAAGATAATCCTCTGGGGCATATGATAGCAAACAGAAATGGGTTGTGGGGAGTGAGATTGGCTAGCTAAATGACCAGCTACGAAAATTTCTTTACGAAGGGTGTGGGAAAATTCAGTGAAGTTGTCAGAAGAAGCATAATGAACTTTAATAATATGGAATCCTTGAACAATACAAATAGGGGTGAATCCTTTAACCCATAACTCTCCCCGGAAAATGTTACATGATCCAAGGAATCTATGTGTTAAACTTTATTTATTTTTTCAAATGCCTATGTGTCTAATTAGAATATATGTGTCAAATAAAATTCACAATTTACGCGAACATTTCACGACCCAAGTTCCACGAATCATTAAAAATGAAAATCACCATTTCACCTGTGTCTAATTAGAATATGCGTATCAAATAAAATTTATATTCAACATGTAATATAAAATTCATAAATTTTATGTATAACAATTCATGCGATTTAATCAGCACTCACTCGTTGGGATGGATCCAAACAAAAATTAGTGGGAGCTAAAAAAGTACTACTTTATAATATTTTTATTTTTACAAAATACATAATCTTATGTTAAAAAATTTCAAATTAATTAAGCTTCTAGAAATTACAATTGGGACAATATTGTGTGTGTTCATGTTACTTGTTTAAAAGAAAATTAATAAAATTAGTATCAGTTTATTTTTTTATTTTTTTATAAATTTTTACATTATTTTAAAAAAATTGTATTATGGAGGCAACAATTATTTTTTATGAGACAATTTTTTGGTTTTATCAAATATATTTAAGTAAAAAAAAAATATCTTAACGGGGATAGTTGTCCCCATACTACTTATGCATTTGTCCTTACTCACTTATTTTCAATAATCCATTAACCTAATATAATCGGATTGATGACCAATCTTGTTTTGATAATAATGGTTTAGTGTGTTAAACATGACCGTTACAAAAAATAATACCTTTTGGAAGAAAACAAATGACATCAAACAAGAAAAAAAAGTGAAAAGAAGTGATAATAATAAATGTTTGTTACGAAATTTATTTTATTTTAATTAAAAATAAAAACGAAGAATTAGAAAGAATATCAGTTTTCAAAGAACAGTGAAAAAAATAAAATACATAGCAGAAATACAACTACTAACTACTATAAATATAAATTTAAAACCAAGACAAAAAAACATTGAACCGTTGTCACTTGTCTTGTGGAGGAAGAAATGGAGGATGGTGACGTTGGGCGCTGGGTGTTGGAGTTCCTTCTTCGAAGTCGGAAACCACTAGTTTCCACTTTCCAGAACCTAATCATGAAAGTCGTTGGTATAATCCCCCCTTTCAGACGCAAGAAGATGCTTCTTCTCTGAACCCTCCAAGACGTACCATTTGTATACAACATTGATACCAGAAGGAAGGTCTTCATCAAGCTCAAGGCTTATTTGGACGAAGCATAAACCAATTTGGGCCCTTCATTTCTTGAGGACCTTGCTGCGAATCATTTGGAGGCCCAACACCAAGAGAGAGGTCAATTTTGTTAAATTGTGATTTTGATCATAATGGAGTTCATTTTGTAACCATGTTGACCAATGATCTTTGTAGTTTAAATAATTATTTTAAATGTCATGTGTTTGGTGGTCTCATGTTTAAATAATTTAAGATATATTTTCTCATGTTTAAACTGATTATAATGTAGAATTAATTATGAGTTTAAATAACTCTAAAAAGTGTTTGTTTTGAATAAAAAAATTTATACCAAGCCTTATTTTTAGAATGCAAACATTCAAAATATATCTCATAACTTCATAATCATTTTAACTAAAATTGAGTTTATAAAATCAGTTTCATTGAAAATCAATTTTATTCAGATTTATCCAAACACACACAAACACAACAACAATAATTTTGGATTTGTTGATATTCTAAGCTTTGTGTATGCATAGAGAGTAAACTTTAAGAGTAAATTTCATTCGTTCTTCTTGTATTATTTTAGATTGTATTCGATAATCTTTATTTTTTGCATCCTACAAAAAAATCTTTTAATTATTCAACTCACATTATATCCAAACCTTCACTGTCCTAAACACTGCTTAATAATTTAAGAGAAAGTAGACACATGCGAGTCACATGACTTTTAATAAAAATTTATGTTTAAAATACTCACATCTTCTTCCTCGAAATCACATTTTAGATTTTACAAACTCACATCTTCTTCAACAATCTCTCTTCACTTGCAACCACCACCTCCTTTTCATCCTCCTTTTCCTTCCATGGTAGCATCACCTATTATGGGCGCACCCACACTTGTCGGAGTAACCACCAGTGTAGTCATCGCCACTGCCTTCACCGTAGCCGCTGCCAATGTCATATCCACCTCCATCACCTCATCGTCTCCCGTTGTAGCTTTGGTCACCTTCATCACTCTAGTTTCCTGGACACTAACGTTGTTGGGGTCAATAACATCGACAGCCTTAACATGTTCGTCAGATTCAAGGGAGGGGTATCATACGTAATTTGAAAAAAACACAAACGGTGTGAGTATAATTTATTCTAGCAGACAATTTCGTCAAATATTTCAATTGAAGTTAGTTAACAACGTTAATAAAATGAGTTTAAAGTAATGTATGAAAAGAAAGAAATATCAAACATAATTTGAAAAAAAAAATAAGAAATACAAGTATAATTTCCTGAAACTTTTAATATCTCTAGGGTCCTAAAGAAATGAGAAGTGCACTCTTGTTGTTGATGTCCAAAAGGTTAATAATCCGTTGGAAGTGAACGAGGCACTGATTGGAGAACAAAGTAGATATGCAGATTTACCTTGCCCACATGCTATCAATAACAATGAGGCTGATCTGATGGGAAAGGATAAAACTTATGTCCCTCATAATGATGACCATAGACCAAGTTTAATGGAAAGAACTAGTACCGCTCGCATTAACGATGTAATTATGCATTGTAATTCTAATTTTTTATTTTTGTTACCTGATTCCTTTTGAGACTATATGTTAATTTAAAGGGTTAATATTTATATTTTTAAATATTAGTTATTTTATAATTAAAATGTATATAACTAATTAATAAAATATATTTAAACGAAAGCGATTATGAAATCTAAAAAAGTAATTAAAGAATTCAAAATAAGATTAATGCTCCCCCTAGTGTTTTTGAAAGCAAGAAATAGAAAAAAGGATGGGACATGGAATTGGAACATAAGTTGGAGTCTGGTGGTCTCCTCCCTCTGTTTTAAAATCCAACACTTAGCCATCCATCAGCCGCCAAGACACCCTAAAATCCCAATGGCTTCACTCTCTGTTTTGCGTCACAACCACCTTTTCTCGGGGCCCCTCCCGGCCCCGCCCAAGCCCACCTCCTCCCCCTCCAGGATCCGAATGTCCCTCCGCGAGAACGGCCCCTCCATCGCCGTCGTCGGCGTCACCGGCGCCGTCGGCCAGGAGTTCCTCTCCGTCCTCTCCGACCGCGATTTCCCCTACCGCTCCATCCACATGCTGGCGTCCAAGCGCTCCGCTGGCCGCCGCATCACCTTCGAGGACAGGGACTACGTCGTCCAGGAGCTCACGCCGGAGAGCTTCGACGGCGTCGACATCGCGCTCTTCAGCGCCGGCGGCTCCATCAGCAAGCACTTCGGCCCCATCGCCGTCGATCGGGGAACGGTCGTGGTCGACAACAGCTCCGCGTTTCGGATGGACGAGAAGGTGCCGTTGGTAATTCCCGAAGTGAACCCCGAAGCAATGCAAAACATCAAAGCCGGAACCGGAAAGGGCGCACTCATTGCTAACCCTAATTGCTCCACCATTATATGCTTGATGGCTGCTACCCCTCTTCATCGACGTGCCAAGGTCCAACATTGCCGGTCCAACATTGCCTTTTCAATCCACTCTTATAAATTACTACTAAATTTAGAATATTCTGATCAGTGAGGCACACACTTTCTAGATTGTACATTCTCAACATGCATTTTGCACACTACTTCCGCAACTAACCAAGAAATTCCACGATCATCCGTCTCAAACTGTTCCAAATTACTGTTATTTTGGACATGGATTTCACGCACCACTTCCGCAATTAGAAGCTTAGAGAATACTAGTTTATTTATAATGCAAAGTGTTTGTATGCTGTGGTGTGATGCCTTTCTGCTTGAATATTGCAGGTGTTACGTATGGTTGTCAGTACCTATCAGGCTGCGAGTGGTGCTGGTGCTGCTGCAATGGAAGAGCTTGAGCTGCAAACTCGAGAGGTTTGGATTAAACTCTCTCTGTATAGTATGTTAGATTGGTTTGAAGATTTTGTGAAAGGAGACGGTGGTTTTATTTATGGTCTTTAACCATTTTCTTTTTTTGATTGAAAGGTGTTGGAAGGAAAACCACCCACTTGTAAAATATTTAACCGACAGGTTTGCTCAATTCTGTACATGCCTCTCTTGTGATTGATGCTTTAAGAACTACTTCATGATGGTGGTGTTGTTTTTGCAGTATGCTTTTAATCTATTCTCACATAATGCGTCTGTTCTTTCAAATGGATATAATGAAGAAGAAATGAAAATGGTCAAGGAGACCAGGAAAATCTGGGTGGGTAAGCTGAAATTGAATCTTTATCAATTGTTTATTATGTTTTTTGTTTCATGTTATGGAATTGTTGCTGATTTTACTCTTGCACTTGTACAGAATGACAAGGATGTTAAAGTAACTGCCACATGCATACGAGTTCCCATCATGCGAGCTCATGCTGAGAGTGTGAATCTTCAATTTGAAAGACCCCTTGATGAGGTACTTCATGTTGTCATGTTGTGTCTTTATGCCATTGCCAAAACTCATAGTTGACATTGCTGTACGTCCCAAAACTGAATACAGAATTTTAATCCAGACCTAGTACTCCTAGCTTGCAAGTTGCAACTAACCCTTTCCATGTTTTTGTAATTCAGTATATTGGATTCAAATTTAATAACAGCCCCACCCCCCCTTCTTCAAAAATCTAAAGGAATGACATTTGCAATCTTTGGTGTTTGATGGTTTGTTGGATTTAAATTGATATGACATTATATGCACATAAATTAACTCACTAAGGTTGGCCTATGGTGGGAGGTTTTGATAGTTTGCATGAGTTGTTAGTTCAAACCTCTCATTGTTGCCTATACTAAAAAAAATATGCACATAAAGTTTCTTGCATGTTATTATTTCATTTAATCATTTTTTAGCTAAAACTGTTTGATATCCTTTAGTGAAGTTTGTTGATCAATGGTTAGTAATAATCTGTTCCCCTTTTTCATTGACATTTAGTTTCCTGTACGATTGACCTAGGAGGCTAAGACCAAATTTGTGAGCTAGCCCACAGCTGACATCTTCCTTATGTTAAATTTTCGAAATGTCAAGGATAACTGGCTTAGATGTAAAGTCATTAGCATTTAAACGACAACCCTAAGGCTTCTGACAGCTGAAGTATGTTACATATGAGGAGTGTTGCTAGAATTAGTTTTAGGACTATATAAAAAAAAAAAAAATTGGTTTACTTTCCACTTCTTGTATAAAAAGTTATGCAGGATGGCTAAGGCTTTATTTTTATTAACTTTAGGGTTATCAATGTCAAGGATAAAGATAAAGATGCAAAGTCTGGATTATATAAAATATAGGCAACTGTGATAGCCCAACTTCCTATAAAGCTCACATGTCACTGGCCGTGTTGAAGCATCTAATTTTGTTTGTCTTTGAGTTTACAATTGATAGATTAGCCCTGTAATGACATAGCGCATTTGGGCTAATGATGATGTACCCCATTGTCCAAAGGCTCCTCGCTATGCGAAGGTAAGGGAGAAGGATATTGTATGCAGTCTTACCCTTGCATATGCAAAAAGACTGTTTCCGGATTCGAACCCGTGACCAGCAAGTCACCAAGGCACAACTTTACCACTGTGGTAGGGCTCGTCCTCAGACTTTATGATGATGGTTAAAGAAAAATATCGAGCTAAGCATTATTATGGGCTCACAAAGCAAAAGTCATATACCGGAGATGATCATTCCTTTTGTAGTGATAAAAGTTGATTTCAATGTATTAGCCTTTGCATTTTGTCATATATCTAGGGGATCTTTGTTTCTGTTTTGTCTATGTTATAAAACAGCAATCCTTATGATTCTTGATGTATTCATTGTTGGAACATGCAGAGTCTTGTCATTCTTTGCATGCACAAAATCATTGATATATAGGGAAAAAAAAATATGAGATGCACTTGTATGAGAAAACTTCTCCAGAAGTTAATATCTCATTTATGAGTTCATTTGTTTTTTAATTTCTTCAGGACACTGCAAGAGATATTCTGAAAAATGCTCCAGGTGTAGTGGTTATTGATGATCGTGATTCCAATCATTTTCCTACTCCATTGGAAGTGTCAAACAAGGATGATGTTGCTGTTGGTAGGATTCGCCAGGACCTGTCTCAGGATGGGAATCAAGGGTAAATCTCTTCCATGGCAATATATTATCATTTTTCAATTTTCAATTAGCGTTGTTCATTGTTGTGAGAATTTTACATAAATGTTGGATATACACACAGGTTGGACATCTTTGTATGTGGGGATCAAATTCGCAAGGGAGCTGCACTTAACGCAATCCAGATTGCTGAGATGTTGCTATGAGTTCTGGTTTTTCAAGGATGTGGTACTTAGAGATTATGCTTCTTTTGAAACAGTTTTGTATGTGTTAGTTGTATGTGGTTATTCATTTCTTTTGTGAGGTTTAACTAGTCCAAGTATCTTTTCAACGATGTGGTAGCACACTAGCTGGAAACAGTTTTTATAAGGCTTCTTGCGTAATTTCTTTAATCCTTTTCACCGGTAATAACAAGCATTTTGGTTATGGCAAAGGAGAGTAACCTAATGTTTAATCTTTTGAATAAAGAATTTGTTGACCAGTTTTATATGATGTTACTTTATTTTTCACTTAGAACGACACCACCTGCCACCCAGTGACGGATCCAGAAAGGGGGGTGCTAGAAATTTTTTTTCTTTCTTTATAATTATTTAATTAGAACAGGGTGGATGAGATGACGGAGTGCATTGAGATTTTTTTGTGATCGCAAAATTCCTCTTAAGATAAAAGAAATTTTTTATAGAACATCTGTATGGAACGGAGTGTTGGCCAGCACATAGACAACATGAACATAAATAGGATAGTAGAAATGAGAATGTTAATGTGGATGTGTGGATATACAAAGATTGATAAGATAAGAAATGAAGATATTCGATAAAAAATATCAATGGTACCGGTATGTGAGAAAATGATAGAGCATAGATTGAGGTGGTTTGGACACGTTATGAGACTCTCACTTGATGTTCCCGTAAGAAGAGTTTGTTATCAAGAGTTCGACACAAAGAGAGGTAGACTTCGATCGAAATTTACATGGGGAAAGGTAGTTAAACAAGATATAATGAAGTTAGATATAGATTACGGAAGATATGTCTTAGGACGGAGTGAAGAAAAACTATAAACTTGGTGGAAGGTTAAACCCTTTAGTAGTTTTATGTTTCAGTTGTTTCCTTGTTTTAGTTTTTCTCCTCTTCTTTTTCTCTTGTTTTAGTTCTTTTATTTTGACTTATTTTTTCTCTCTTTTATCTTATTTTTACTTTTTTCTATCATTTTTCCTTTCTCTTTCTTTGTCTCATTTCCGATTTATTATTGGATTTATCTATCACCGATCCCAATTAATTTAGAATAAAAGTGCTGTTGATGTTGATAATTATTTAAATGTCTAACTTTTAATAAATAATATTTTTTTACACAAAATTGAAACTAATTTTTATATTAAATGATAATAAGCTTAATTGTTATTATTATTATTATAATAACAACAAACACTTAACTAGTTTCATTTTAACCATTGCAATAAAATATTAAATACAATTAATTTTATACTAATTAACTTTAATTATTATTATAACAATAATATACATACTTAATTTTATATGTTATATTAATTAACTTATATATATATATATATATATATATATATATATATATATATATATATATGAAAACTTCTAAGGGAGGGGTTCGGACTCTTGTCTGCCTCCCTCTAGATCAGTCCCTATTGCCACCTAATTAAAATTTGCAAATCCAGTCATCTATACTATTTAGTTAGCTAATGTAGGTACTCTTTTAAGCAAATCAAAATTTTGAGCATATTAAATTTAATTTTTTAATTGGTATTTAGAAGTTGGAAGAGACAGTGGTGTATCTTGCTTTCGTGATAACTGTAACATAACAGACACACTGCAAAGATAATAAAGCTTGATTTAGTCCCTGAAGCCTGTAATGCACGAGTATATAGGTAATGACTAATGACAAACGACAATTTACTCAATTTGCTATATAGAAAATTTGTACAATTTACCCGTGGTGTAATTCGGAATCCCCTTGATCTTTCGTAGTCTAATTCTGACACCATCTTTCCAAAGAAAGCCTTTTTTTTTTTATCACAATTTATTAATCATTTTAAGAGAAAGTGAGTAGTTATAATGAAGAGAGTAAACAATGAAAAATGAAAAGACAAATAGAGTAAACAATGTTCTATATTTTGACATAAAACATGCATTTAAGCATTATAGTAAGACGAAAAACAAAACGTGCGAAATAATTCGGGGAGAACTCATTAAATAAAAATAAAACTCAATTTTGTAAATTTTGATAAATTTTAACAATAATATAGAATATGTTAAAAAAATGTGTCGTTAACATTTTTCAATAATTTCAAAGGCAGTTCAAAAAAATAGCTTAATATTCATCGATTTTTTTTAAAAAAAAAAACTAGAGGAATATCAAAATATTCCAACATCAATAATAAAAAATTCAACTCCTTTAATATAAAATAAAGTAAATAATCTTAATAATTAATGAAAAATTCATGTTTGAAAAATATTCCAATTCTCCACATTTTTTTTGGAACCATTTTAGCACGAGATTGTATGGTGGTAGATGGACTGTGATCCCCACCTTATTTTCAACAATCTATTGGACGACCGTGACAATTTCGTAGGCGGTGGATGGACTGAGGTCATTATCTAGTATTGCAATTACCACTATTAATTTTTATTTGCGTAAAATTTTATATAGATTTAAAGCTATTTAATAAGAATTTTCAATTCTGGATAATTTTGTATTTTTACAAACATTTACGAAATCGGGTAAATTTGACACATTGACAGAACGCCTAGTTCTATGTTTTCCTTTATCCCTTATTTTATAGTTCAGTTTTGTGGCTTGCTTGAAGTACATATTGTTTTATTTTCTTCCGTTGCTTATTTGATGATCGTTAAGTTACCACGCTGCAAGTCTAGTTTATTTCCATTGCACACCTTTGGTTTAATAGAATACCTATTCATTCTTCGACTATTAAAAGGATGTACTGATTATTGGGTAGAATTTGTTTCTTAGTAGTAGAGAATGGATAAATCAGGATTATTGAGGAAGATGAATATACTAAGAATGCATATAACTGATTTATCTTCTAGTGGAAACTGTTCCCTTTAGCCGAACAAAATCCAACGAATAAACTATCAATTATGAATTAAATAAGAGCGAGGGTAATATCGAAGGATCAAATTAATAGTCTCTTCAATAATAATCAATAATCCAGCATAATTACGCAAGGCGATAAGAACAAGAAAAAACAAATAAAACTTTACATTTTAATCCATACAAAACATTAGATGTACACGTTAATGGGTACATAAAAGATCCGGGGCGTCCTCATCAAAAGACCAACTACATCCTCCGCCAATGTCTACACAAATAATTGATAACAGAATCTCATTTGGGATTCCTAAGAACAATGATGACAGAATCTCCACGGAGGAACATCTTGCTGATGAATCTATCCTTGTTGACTGGCTGTGCCTTTTTCTTTCCTTTACCAGTTTTTGGCACCTGATTGTACGCACAGATCGCTTAGCTGATGTAACAAACAAGTGAAAGCTAAGTAAATCTAGAAGACAAACCATACCTCAGTCCACATCTCCCTGACATTTTCAAGAACCATGTTGCAGTGCCTATCAAAAGCCCTTACACGACCCAGAAGCTTTTTGTTGTTCCGACAATTTATCAGTACCTGAACAAGTAAAAATGTTAAGAGTAAAACAGCATATCATACAACAACCACGTTGTATATAATATAAAAACCAACATACCTGAGTATTATTTTTAACACTCATCATGAGTACGGACAGCGGTCCAGTGTTGAACTCCTCTTCCTCATTCTTACCCATAGTCTGTAAAATGAAGTGTTAACTTGGCAAAGATAGTAAAGCATAGTAAGCCAGTCTAATGCCCCTAATGTTAACTTTTTGTCTGTTGACAACCTGAGATTCAATTTAGAAAAAAGGATTTTGTGACACATTATCATAAGTTAATAAAATCACTTTGCTAAGCTAGGCTGGTTAGTGGTTACAAATGAGCAATGCAAAACAAAAAAATTGGGCTAAATTATGCAAAACAAAGATTCAACTTGCATAAATAGTGAAATAGTCAAATACAGAAAACCCAAAAGCCTAGATTATGCATGATATAATCAAAACAATTGTACAGTGTAAGGATCATATAGGCATATAACCTAAGTTGCATAATGAATATGCTTAAAAGAACTTACATCTTCCTCCATTGGTCGGCTTGAGAAGAGAAAGTGGGAAAAAGAAAACAAAAAATGATTAGTAATTAAAAAAAAGGTGAAAATTTCATAATAATAAAAGATACCGACAGAATTTACCAGGTGAAGAGTTAGAGAACCAATACCTCATTTTGGAGAAACTCTTCAAATAAAGTCAAAACTGAAATAAGAGAAAATATATGAATCAAATGATGAATTAAAAACTGGGAACAAAAACTTTAAATCAATTGCAGAGAATTAGAAATACTATAACAGAATAATGAGAAAACAAAGGGTGAAAAGGGACAAACAAAAAGAAGAAAAACATTAGCAAGCCTCTTCAGTTCAAGTCTCCATGTATGTTCCTCAAGGACAACTCGAAAAGTTAATTTTCTGATCATCCTCAGTCTAATATGAATGATTTAAACTTTCAAGGTGGGGGCAGACTACAGGACTAGCAATGTGTATGCAAGTAAAAGTGGGAATTTGTACATGAAGATGCGAGCAAACAAGAAGCTATCCTATACAACAAATCAAATTAAAACAGCTGAATATGAAGATAAACAAAAGAAAGCCTCTTCAGTTCAGGTCTCCATGTACTTTCCTCATGGGAAACTCAGAAGAACGAAAGTTATATTTTCTCATCATCCTCAGAGGCTAATTTGATAGGCTTCAACTTTCAAGGCAAGAACAGACTTAAGATTTACAGGACTTACAATGAGATATACAGGTAAAAGATGTGATCCATAAATGAAACCGTGATTCAAACAACAAACTATAACAGCAGAATATTGCAAACAAAAGACAGATCACATCAATGGGGCAGGGAGTAAAAAAAAAATTAACATTGGAAAGCCTCTTCAGTTTCGGTTTTTCCTCATGGAATGCTAATGACAGTCTCTTGACATTTTCTTTCTAAGACTCGATCAATGAATTGGCTAATTTACTGGAAACGGATCCTACATTTAAATCAAGAATCATTAAATGAAATGTGGGACTGTCCAATAAATCTTAGTCAATCATTGAAGTGTTAAATCAAGAGTGTCCGAGAGTGCCGCTAGCATTTATCCACGCTCTCAGAAATCCCGAACCATATCATCTTCAGGGCCTAATTTGATTGATTTCAAAATTACAGGGCAAACAATATGCAAGTAAAAGTGGGAATCTGGACATGAAGCTGCAAGCAAACAAGAAACTATCCTATACAACAAAAAATAATTAAAACAGCTGAATATTGTGACAAAGGAAACATAACCCTCGTCAGGCAGAGGGAATATGAAGACGAACAAAAGCAATAGGTCTCCAGAAAGACATCAAAGAAAGGAAATCATCACTTCAAAATAAAAAAGTCGAAGTCAATATATATATATATATATATAAAACTATACCCAAAACCATGATGCTTGGCGTGAAAATATTAGCAGAAAACCCTGAATCCCAAAAACCCTAAAACCAGAAGATACATGTCTCAAAAACCCTAAAAACCTCGGACCATAGGATTCCAAGAAGGCAGAAGGAGCACACATTTTTTTTTTGTCAAATTCACAAAAAAAGAAGAGAGAAATGATGAGCAGAGACAGTTAGGAAAAGGAAAGTTTAATCTAAAACGGATCCTCATCAGAGAGAGAAGCATGTAATAGAAGCATAGGAGCAGAAATTGAGGCAGAGAACATAAGCATAAATCTGGAAGAGAACGAAAAGCAAGAATACATACCTTCGATTGAGTGAAGGAAGGAGATCTAAGTTTAAGGCGAAGACTGAAGCACTCAGTTCATTTTATAATGTGAAAATCGATAAACCCTACAGTCTCCGAAACAAAGAGGCCGATCATTATAGAGTTGACAGCTGTCTGTCAATAACTTAAATTAATTTAACACGTGACTTGTTTCCAAAATTACCCTTTTCCACATGACTAAGCACCTCGTAGAAGACAACAACTGCCGGAGCTCCGGCCAGGCAAAGGCTTCTCTCCACGGGGGTGCTATTCCGGCGCATCTCAATCTCTGAATTCGATTTTATTCGTATGGGGTAAGTAAGGGCACAATTATGTGCTTCGGAGTATATAACAATTGTCCTCAATGGCAATCGCTAGATGTACTATTTTTTTTATAGATTAAATATAGTATTTTTCCATTTTAGTTTCTGTTGAATTTTTAAAAATATATTTTATTCCATTTTGTCATATAATAACAAACTAATGTTATCGATCTATTGACTTATCACATATTCAATAAATCTAATACAACAATCACATGCAATTATTTTTGATAAATTATATTTTTAATTTTCTCATCAACTAATTTAATATCATCAATTATTTTGAATAAATAAATATTTAAAACATAATTTTCTAAAAAAAAAAATAATTTACACATAACTAAGACTGTTAATGATAGGAAGAACATCCATAAATTTGGATCAATCTCATAACTCGATAGATTCCAACTGAGCCAAACTAAAAAAATTGTTGGATTATTTTGGATCATTGGTTCAAATTGAACTAAAATTGCAAATTCAATTAGTTCAAATTAGATCTTAGATTTCACTTTTTATAATTTTTTCTATTATTTAATTGGTGTAAATCAATTAAAACTCAAATATGTTTATATTATATTATGACAATATTATCGGACAATAATAGTATTTTTATTTTTTTAGCTGTTCTGGTGGTTTAGTTTGGTTTAAGGGGAAAAAAATCAAAATTATGAACCAAACCGAATCAATGAAATTGAGCCCTGAACACTCCTACATATTAGCATTTAAAAAGAAACTCAACATAAACCCTAAAGATTACATCTTAAAAGATTTTGGTGTTTGGTTTTAAAGATCGAAGAATTGGTACAAAAGACTTCGTATTAAGTTTTAAGAATTCAAAGTCTATTGTGAAATAAATGAAACTTTTTGGAAAACAATTTCTCTCGGAACTGACCCAATTTGGAATTTAAAAAAAGAAGTTACCGGTGACAAGATTTGATAAAGCACCCTTTAACAAGTATAAACAAATTACACTTGATATACAGAGAGATATACACAGAGTAGCATTCTTTCTTCTCTTCTTGAATTTCCTGGTGAGAAAAATCAAGTGGAAACTTCCCGACTTGACTGGGGGAAAACAGTTAGGAGACCTAGCGTGCTATTCCTCGGTCGCACATGCTTGGTTTTCTTTAGTCCAGAGAAAATGTTCCATTGCAATACCTGTCATACTCAACCAAGAAAGAAAATTAAAAATCGTCTTTTCACTGGGTTTAGGGATGCTCAGATCTGCAGAGTTTGGTTTAGTGGGAATTTGTTATCATTGTCAAACTCCTCATAATCTGCGGACGAGTATATGAAAGAAAATGAAAATAAAAAATACCACGCAAGAATATTTTTCGCCCAGGTAAAATAAAAGCTTTTGGCTTGAAATTTATAACATTTTATGGTATAGCATATATTAGAGCTTAAACTCTACTTTAAAGTATAAAAAAATTAAAAATAAGAAAAAAAGCTTTAAATTTCATGGGTAGTGTATTTTGGGATTTGAAATGAAGAAGGAAACGAAGCAAAAACCAAAAACTTCTAACTAGCTTCCTTGAAAGCTCCTTTTTTAAAACTTTTTTCATGTAAAATAAAAGTTGGTTTTTTTGAAAGATCTTCCTTATAATCCATTTGACCCAATTTCTGTTAAGAGAAGTTTAGTTTGAGAAAACATTTTTGACTTTATTTTCTATATTAGGTTTGTTTAGGAAAAGTGAAAATAGAAAATGAAAAAAAAAATTGTTTTCACCGTTTCCTATATAAACTTTTTAAGACAGGAAACAAAGCAAAACCAGTGTGACATTTTTGTAATTAAAAGTGGAAACAAAAGATGTTTTCTTGATAAGGTCACCCCCCCACCCCAATTCTCTGCATCATTCTCGCGATATTTAGGATAACAATTTAAGCTTAGGAAGTACACTATTAAGCACACTAATGAGATAGGTAACCAATAGCATACCTGTCGCTAAATTTCTCAACAGCATCTGAAGCATATAGAAGGGTTTCATTAGTTTTCTCTAGAACCATGTAAAGCTCCTTCCCTCTTGTGACTCGAGAAATAACCCATGCATTATTTTTTGCTCTAATGCACACCTCCAAGTCTTTTTCACAATTACGGCTATCCAGTTTTGCTCTACTCTTCTCTAACTCCACCTCTTGCCTAAGCTTATTCATAGCAAGTAAGGACTCCTGTATCAGGCACAAAAAAGAACAAAAGTTTAAAATGTTTTCAAGTCAGTCAGTTCACAGGCAACGAGAGCAATGGTGACAAGTACATTATAGTGCCAAACACAAAAAAGTGCCATCAGAAGCTTCAATAACAAGTTATATCTTTCAATTTAGTATAACATATTAAAATAAAAAAAAAAGGGAAAAGGTACCAACACACACCTTTGTTAAAGTTGTAACTTTTGTTGCTGGAGAAGCCCTGGATACATTTCTATCACCATCTACTATTAAGTAGCGGTACCCACTAACGTGATAAGCATTCTCTCCACCCCATCCTTTCGATAGTTTCTCTTCAACTTTCAATATTTTAAGTGATGCCTGATGTATTCAGCAAAAATAAAAAATAAAAAAATTATGATCAGAGGAAAAGATACATTTGTTAAACATCTCAGTTCAATATCATATGCTTCCCAACTGAAGAACTACAATGCATTGTCAAACAAACATTATCAGATCATCAAGCAGATCAAATTAGAACCCTATTCAGTGATGAATATTTAGTAGCAGATAGCTTAATTGTACATTACTACCAAAGTTTTATTTTGGCATTTTACATCATGTTTTCAATTTTCGCACATTTTACCAATCTATTAAATGTGTAACGAACAAAGTCTTGATGTGTCTCTAAAAAACGACGTCGTTTTGTCACCAATTTATGCAAAACGACGTCGTTTTGTTACCATGGTAAATTTCACAAAAAAAAGAATTGGGTGGTAAAATGCGTGAAAATAAAAAACATGATGGTAAAATGCACCCAAAAACAACATCACATCATTTATTACAGGAGACATTAATCCAAAAAAAGAGGGTAGAGCCCTGACACAGTGGTAAAGTTGTGCCTTGGTGACTTGTTGGTCTTGGGTTCAAATCCGGAAACAGCCTCTTTGCATATGCAAGGGTAAGGCTGCGGACAATATCCATCCCCTTTACCTTCGCATAGTGAGGAGCCTCTAGGCAAAGGGGTACGTAATTACATTAATCCAAAAAAAACACCAAGTTCTATTATCCTGAGGAACTATGTGCATTTATTAACAACTTCCCTCAATTACACGCCTTCCTATATAATGTCTGATATCATAAAATCATGTGCACATAAAGCAATACAAAAGTAAAACCCAGAAAACAACAGAATGCACTAGAATAAACTAGCAGAACAATCTATAATCCCTCTCTTAATGAAATGTTGGTGTCGCCAATAGAACAGATACAAATCATGTATGTAAGCTATGAAAGAGAATTCAATGATACAGTGACCAAAAAATCTCAGTATTAACGCTATTTTGCTTGGATGGAGAGGAATGTGGCAGAAGGGAAATGAAAAGTAACATTGTCCACTCTCCCATGTTTGGGAATTCCAGTAAAAGGGAGAGAGAATATAAGTGGTAAAAAGTAATTCTAGGGGACATGTTTAGGCATAACATAACAGCAAAAAGGGGTCCTGTCAGTGAATTGTACCATGCATGAAGTTGAACCCTAAATAATATAATGGAAAACACTAGAATGTTAAGTGTCAGTTCGTATTATGTGCAAAAGCTAATCAGAATTCATTAGGAAACCAAAAAATTCATTATGATAGAAGACTAACATTTTCAACAACTTGCTGCCTCACTGCTGACACACCTTGTTCCCCGTTAGGAATGGATGATACAGGAATCAGAAGCATCAAAGTAAGGCTTCTATGCTGATAAACACAAAGATACATTTTCTCTCCTGTCTGTTGAAGCCAAACTGTTGGAGAGGCAAACACCCATGTACCAACTTCTGCTCCCCATAAATCAGTGACAAGGTAACCATCTTTTCCTTTAGACCATTTGTCACTCTGTAAGGGCCTCACAACATGATAGTGGTTATCTTCACCAGAGGATATATCAGATGAGCCATAAAAGCTTTCAGACATCGAGCTTGGATGGGCCATGTTAGACTCAGTGGCAACATTGGATGCATAACTTCCTTTCCGTAAGTAGGACCAGGAACTTGTTCCAGAAGATAAAGCATGGGGAGTCAACCTTAGCACAGCATATGTGAATAAATTTATGGTGTCATCCTGACAAAAGAGTCAAGGTCAATTAAGTAACTTAATGAATGACCAGGCATCTTGCCCAATCAAATTCAATAAGAATAAATTTGTACTAAACCATACAGGAGATAGAGTTGTGGACACTAGCAGGTCTTGAAATAAAACCAAAGAGTAGCAGGGAGTGTTTCCAGCAGAAGATTCAAGAACCCTGACAAGGGACTGCCAAAACAAGAAGAAATCAACAATAGAATGCCATTAACATGCCAAACTTCTTCCTTTTTTCATCAAAACTTGCTGCAAATAGTCAATAGCTTAAGTGGGCACCGGATGCAAAATTAGGGAATGAAAAAACATTCATAACACATGAAAAGCTTAAAACCACTTATGTAACACACATGTACATCAAATGTAAATATGCAAGCATGTCTCATCTTAATCAACTAACCATTGATGAGTAATTGTTGAACATGAATTCAACCAATCCAGTTATTGAATCACATAATATTATCTTGATGATGGTGTCAAAATTTAGATAAATTCAACATTCATGGGTATGTAAAATAATATAATAATCAACATTAACTTATAATTTAAAAAATATATTTAAATTAAAAATAAATGATGAATGAAGCATCAACTGTTTTTGTTTTTGTGACAACAAACTTTATAAACTTAATTTACTTTATAACAACAGTGTAAATATGCTAATAGTTACAATTGGTATAAGAAGATTGCCACCTATATATAAATGAGTCACAAATTATAACAGGTGCAATAATGTAAGTAATTTCATCTTTTCATTTCATATTTACACTTACAATTGTTGCTATTTAATAACAAGTGCTAGTTAAAGTAGGGAAAGAGATAACAAAGGAAAGTGGAATTAAAAGAATTAGATAACCACAAAACTTGTGCACTAACAATTTTGTTCTCTGTGACAACTCATAATCCTATCATTTTTAGAATTGCTGTGATTCTGAGACAGCATTGCTAAGTCAATTAATAAGACACATCAGCCTCCACCATATGTTCCTATACAGTTGGGTCCAGTATAAAATTAGAACACCATATTTTCTCCCTCTCCCAACTGAAAATCAAATTTTAAAGAAGCTTGTAATACTAAACTCAAATGTCTGTTATCCCCAAATGTATGCAAACAGGACTCTACGAGCAAGAGCAACCGGGAAAATAAGATAAGAGTGAAGCAGAGAGACAGAGATATTATAAATGATACACAAATCAACAGCACACCCAAGGCAATGGAAACATGTGAAACTATAAAGAAAAATTACAGCATAAAAAACACCGAAGCATTATCTCTATCGCCCTAGTTTTGGATGATTTTTGTAGTTTTTCAAACCTCAATTTAAAACTTATCTAACCTGAACCTCAATTGCAGCCTCGCGACCTATCGTCAGCATCTGAACAGTTCCACGTTCCTTTAAGCAATCACGGAATGATGGTAAAAGAAGCTTTTTCCCCGCAAGAAAATCTGGCTCAAAGAGAAAAAATCATAATTAAGGTATGAGAGACAGCAGCTACTTGAGCATCAGACAGGTAGGACAGAGCCAAAGCGAAAGGAAACCATTTGATACAGCAACATCACCATTACCACAGCAGCAAGTATCCCACGGAGACCGCTTTTTAAATGCTGACAATTATGACTTAGAATGAAATATTTTGAATCATAACTTGATAATGAAGGAAGAATGTGATAGGCATGCTAGCTATTGTGTGATGACTTACCCCTCAGATAATCCATGATAAAGGTATACAAGTGCCGTCTTGTTAGTGCTCCGCCGGGTTCTTTCTCCAGCATTGCTCTAATAGATCCATGAAACATGACAAAAAGTGAGTGAATTTCCTTGAGAACTTTTCTTAATGCATCAACTCTCCATATAGGTTCTGAAACATTGCTTTTGTCCGCCACCTACAAGGAAACAACCTCACATCAAATGAATACACAATTCCAACCATTTTGATTTGAGAATGGAAAGAAAGAGAGGAGAAAGGGGAGAACGAACCATGACTATCCAGATATCGGGTTCGGCCTCGTAGAAAACATGAGAATGTCTTTCTGCTTCGATGACCTCGCAGGCAGCCTCTGGAGAGAAGATTCTGCAATTGCAGAATGAATCAATTAATAAAATAAAATAATTTGAGAGATAAGCAGGGTAACCTAACAAAAAAAAAAAACCTAGTGAAAGTGATGAGTCCTTCGCTGAGGCCAATGACGGAGAGTTGCTTTGAAAAGGGCAAACCGGCGGGGAAGAAGAAGAGAATCTTATCGAGCTCTTGGCCTTCGTGTTGGCCTCTCCTCAAATCAAATATGCATAATTCCATCGTTTCGTTCGAATTTGAAGACACGCCCATTGCTATTGCAATTCAATCTCCTCAATTTCTACCTTCCCTTACTTACCAGTCAACTAAATCAACTCCCAGAAGGCCAGAACTCCCCTTTTCTTTAAATCCCGTGTTCAAAGAAAATGTTTAATGTTTTAAAAATATCAAACATATTTAATATTTATTATTTTAAAAAATCCGAGGATTAGTAAAAATATGTTGCAGAAGGATTTATAATTATTCTTTATGAATAAACACTACATGCACTTACATACATTATTATTTGATAGTTCGTGTAAATAATCTATTAAGCTCATATTTATTCTTAACCTTACTTTTATCACAATACCTCTGTTATGTAGAGAGTTAGAAAATCTTGAAATTTAAATCAAAAACTATATAAAATTAAGTTATTTTTCATTTTCTTTTTAATACAATCAAACAATGTATAGTTATTTATTTATTTATTTATTTTCTTTAGTGTTTCTCTTATATAAGCATGTGTTATGGTATCTTAATGTCCTTTTCTCAAATAAACTAAATCTGGTAGAATAATTATTTCAAGAAAAATGTTGAATAATGAAAACTTAAGGAATATTTTTCTTCTATTACATTCTTTTATGATAATCTTTTTTATTTCTCAAAAGTCTAGGTACGTTGGATTCTGAATTTTTTTCTTCTTATCAATACAGGTTATACCAATATGGTACCTTTTTTTATGCTAAAGGAGGTATGATCCTAGAATATTTCAATTTGTACTTATAATTTGTGATATTTCTAAAGGGATGCAGTTACTACTATTTACTATGGTTCATTATGAATCTGATTGCCAAAGGTTAGTTTCTGCTTGGTGCAAGAAGTCGAATGATGTGAATAATTACTCTGTTAGCATTGTTTAGGATTGTGCTGTTTTGCTTAGAGGCACGTCCTCTCAGATTTTGTCTTTTGTTAATAGACAAGCTAATAGAGTTCCAGATAGGTTAGTTAGATTAGCCTTTTCACACAAGATTGTTTGGATTGAGAATGTTATTCCTTAGTTCTTTGACATTGTTGATGATGATGTATTGTCTCATGGCTCTTTTTTTATTTTATTAATATACACATCTCTACTTTCAAAAAACAAGAAGCGCACAAAATCACTTTGCTTCATACTTTTTACTAAAGAATACTTATCTTATTTCACTAAAAATAAAAATCAAGTTCTCTACACAAAGAATTACATGATTGTAAGTATAAAGACCAAGATAAAACGGAGTCACCCTTATTAATTCATAAGCAACTCCATTAGCTTATCCCTTGACAAATCCTATATCAAAGGGTTAATTATGGGCCGCACTCCTACATTCATCAACTAAGTGCCCCCATCTGAGATAAATCAGCAAGAGATTTACTAACTTTGTCAACTACGACCTTACAATCTACTACGAAAATAACATTTTGTAGACCCAAAGAGACTACAAACTGTAAGGCTGATAACAAACTCCATGCTTCTCCCTCTTGAATGTGTAAACATGGCTCCCTCCAAGTTGTCCCAGCCATAATGAATCTTCCAAGTTCATCATGAATGCACATCCCTACACCTGTTTGATTTTGCTGCTGGAAGAAGCTTGCGTCGACATTGCACTTAAGGTAACCAGATGTTGGAGGTGTAAATCACTCCGCTTCTAATATATATCATTCATGAATTTGGGAAACTATTTTGCATTTTTTTAACAAACTCAATTCACCCCTTTCTGGAGTTTGATTGGCCATTTGAGTAACAAAATAATATTTTCACAGTAGGTCAACACTATTTATAGGAAATTACATGAAGGTAGAACCATTGCTTTAATTCCAAAATGAGGCTATTAAAGGGAGTTTCACGTTAATATTGAATTATTATGATTGGTGGACAAAAGCCTAAGACGAATATGAATTTATGATGACTCCCACAAAGCTAAAAAAGTGAAACTCTAACAAAGGTTATGGTCAATAGACTCTCACAAGTATTTGTTTGATCCCCGAGTCTAGTAGACCAGAATTTGTTATCAATTTCGGCCTATTTCTTTATGTAATGCCTCCTATAAGAGTCTAACTAAGGTTATAGTCAATAGCCTCAAGTCCATCATGCCCAGAATCATATCTCCTTTTCAGACTAGATTTATCCCTATCAGGTCTATTCATGAAAATGTCATCAGGAGATGCTCCATTCTATGAGAAGGATGAGGGGGAGGAAAGGGTTCTTTGTTGTAAAAGTTGATTTGGCTAAAGCGTATGATCGCATGAGCTGGAAATTTATCCATAATGTGTTAGTTGAAATTGGTTTCCCTCCTAATTTGATTAATGTCATCATGAAGAGCATTTCCTCTGTCCGCACTAATGTGTTATGGATTGGTAACATATCTCCTTTCTTTGCACCGGAAAGAGGACTAAGACAAGGGGACCCTTTGTCCCCTTATCTTTTTGTTCTTGCTATGGACAAACTTTCACACATTATTTCCAAGCATGTTGATGATGGTTTCAAGATGCAGGCTGGAAGAGAGGGGCCTCTTGTCTCCCACTTGATGTCTGCAGATGACTTGCTTATATTTGGAGAAACATCCATTTCCCAAATGCAAACTGTGACTGGAGTGTTGGAAGAATTTTGTAGGATGCCAGGCCAACAAGTTAGTGTGAAGTCTAACATATTTTTTTCCAAAAAAGTTAGTTCCCAGCTCAAAGCCAAGTTGACTAATTTATTAGGATTCAGAGGCCACTTCATTGGCTAAATATTTGGGAGTACTTCTTATAGGCAAAAATCCTAAAAGAGGTGACTTTTCTTATGTTTTGGAGAAGTGAATACCAAACTCGCGGGATGGAAAGCCTCTCCATTGTCCTTAGTTGGAAGAATCACCTTGGCCAAGACTGTTATCCAAGCTATCCAAGCCTCGCGGGATGGAAAGCCTTTATTTGGGGAGACCATGTTGAGCATAAGAGGGTCCATGCTGTTAATTGGAAGATGATAATGATGCCCAAGCACAATGGGGGTACAGCTATGTGTAATCTCTCCAAGATGAACACGGCTTGCATCATGAAGTTGGTTGGGCCTTAAGAAATGGGGAGAATAATCTGTGGACTAATGTGCTAAAAGGAAAATACTCCAAAAGATTTAATGTTGCCCAGGCTATGGATTACAAAGGAACTGACTCCCCTTTGTGGAAAGCTATTGTGAAGCATTCAGCTCCTCTGGTTAAAGAAGAGTGGTGGGTCATTGGGAATGGGGAGAAGGTTAATGCTTTGAATGATAAATGGTTAGATGAGAATAGTAAAGTTGCAGACTTTATTACTGACATTCCTGATCAGTTCCAGAATTTAACTGTCAGTGATTTGACCACTAGTTGTGGCCAATGGAATTTATATATATTGAACTTTTTTCTGCCTCATGATCTTATTCAGCGTATTAGAGCCATTATGCCTCCGTCTCACATAGCAGGGGAAGATATTAGGATGTGGCCTATTGGTAGGCTAGGAAAATTTTCCATTTGCAGTACTTATAAGAGACTTAATAGTTTCCACCAGCTTAATTGCAGCCAAGTGTGGCAGAGGATTTGGAAGTTGAAAGTCCCTCAAAAGGATAAAAGTGTTTCTGTGGCAGACTAATCATGGTCGTCTTTCACTCATAAACGTGTGGCTTCTTCGGGTATTGACTCTCCTTATTGTAGTGATTGTCAAAATGTAGAATAGTCTATTCTCCATGTTCTTAAGAGAATGTCCTTTAGCAACGAATGTTTGGATGATCGGGCCCAGTTCTTTGGGCTAAATCTTTCTAAATGGATAGCTTGGAATCTTAATGCTACTTACAAATCAGAGCAAGGTTTAAATTGGCCAGATCTTTGGGCTACCTCTTGTTATTTTTTGTGGTTTTGGAGAAACAAAAAGTAGCATGACCCTCATTTTATTCGCTCTTTCAGGCTGGCGGAAGTTATTAAAGGTCACACCATGACTTATTTCTCTTATGGAAATCAACAGATTATTTAGGGGAAGCCGTATCATCAAATCCAAGTGAAATGGAATCCTCCTATTGAAGGATGGATGAGTCTCAATACTGATGGCTCAGTAAAAGGTGTTTGCTAGTCTGGCGGGGTGTGGAGCTTTAATTAGAGATCACCAGGGTCGTTGGGTGTGTGGTCTTGCTTATAAGATTGGTATCATGTCCCCCTATATGGCTGAGTTGTGGGCTGTGTGCCAGGGGTTAATTATGGCTCGGGAAAGAA
Organism: Glycine tomentella; assembly: GCA_007407185.1. NCBI lineage: Eukaryota > Viridiplantae > Streptophyta > Magnoliopsida > Fabales > Fabaceae > Glycine > Glycine tomentella. The sequence continues at coordinate 199,910 of PYAF01001761.1, forward strand.
ATGTTGACAGACTTGAACTGCAAATTGATTCTGTAGCAGTTGTGAACTCTATAAGCAAACACTTTGAGGGTTATGCTTCAGGCTATCGTTTGATTCAAGACAATAGGAAGCTTTTGAACCTTGATTGGCAGGTCAAAGTGGTTTATGTTTATAGGGAGGGAAACATGTGCGCAGATGCTCTTGCTAATATGGCTTTACATCTTGCTGAGGATTTTACTCTTTTTGAGCAGGCTCCTCTCTTGTTGTCTGATGGTTTGGGAGTTAATCTCCCTTGGTTTGTTTCGGTGTAGTTGCTTCCTTTTTCGGGCTTTTTAGCCCTATCCAGTCACACAAAAAAAAAGAAATGACACTCCCAATCAAAGTATGGTATTTTATTTTATTGTAGAAAAGGACAAAGAAGAATAAAGAGAATTATACTTTTTTTTAATCAGCAAATGATATAATATATATATAAAAGAAGGGCATAGCCAAAAAAACACAAATAACATGGTAGTTCCCTTTACTATATGTAAGGTAAAAAATGGTTATAAAATATTTGTTAGGCCACATAAATATGAAATAACCACAAACAAGGTAGTATACCAGTCCCAAAAAATCACAATCAGTGCCCCCAACTTTTCCTAACCAAGCCCACCAACCATGTTCTGCACATAGACTAATAAGCGCACCCACATAAATGCATTCTCAACACCCTATCAAAAGTCACCAACCCGAGATCGAGGCTGCCATTGATGACACCAAGAGTGTCCCCTGCATGCCATAGGTATAGTCATTCACACAATATGAGAGCTCCTCGTTACTTTCCGTCTTGACTGCTAGACTTACTTTGGGATTAATCTGCCATTGTGCATATGTATCCTGCTAAATTCTTAAGCCAGAACCAGGTAAAGAATCTAATATCTTGGACTGTCTTCTCTAAAACAAAATGTCCATCCCTGAACAAACATTGGTTATGAAGCTTCCAGATATTCCATGTGATAGATGCCCACAAAATCAGTCTTATCTCGCAGAAAACGCATTTGACTTGTACCTGGAAGGATAGTGCTCTCATCCTGCTACTTCCTCCAAATTTGATGGCTATAGGAAAAATTGGATACGAAAAAGATGCACTGGAGTAATAAATATGCAATTATGTTTCGGATAAAAAAAAAAATGGACAAGTTTAGAAAACTCGGGATATGCAAGAGAACTAAATAGAAAATTACAAACTCTGATGTCAATAGCAGGAAATGAAAGAGGATATATTTTATGAATTGGCGTTACTGTAGAGTTACAACTTATTATCAGGTTTATAATTACTACCACCTTGGTTGATTCGCTTACATTTGAAATCAATTTCACTCCTAACTACTAAAGACAGCTCAAGTAATCCACTTACATTGAGATTTTTTTACAATAGTAAATCAAGTAATCTCTTGAAAATCCTTTCGTCATCTCCTCCGAACATGCGCTTACCCCGAACCCTCTGCCAGCAGCTTCACGCACGGCTCCGAGCCGAGTCCCGAGAGGAGCGCGATGCGGTCGTCTGCGCGCATGGCGTCGACGTCGCGGCCGTCGTCGGAGTCGATGAGGTTCTTTAGCGTGGATTCATCGGCTTTCTTTGCGGCGGTCCACCACTGGGTTTCGTATTCAGAGACAAAGTCTTTGGCTATGCTGCATCGTTTCTTCTCTCCGCTACCAGATCTTGGATACTTTTTCTAGATCTACGCCTTCTCCCTCTCAATCCCCATGTCATCATCGAAGCACCTAAATTTTGAAGGTGCACATGGTGGCATAGAGGCACGTCAGTATAGTGGAAGGTGAAGTGGAGGAGGACGTTGGCGCCTGGAGAGGCAGCGATGAAATCGGAATTGGCCATGCCGTATCACGTGGCGACATCAATGGGAAGAAGATGAAGTGGCCGTCATCGTCGGAGGAGTTGTGGTCTTGATTATAGAGATGGAAGGCCACGGAGACGGAGGAGATGAAAGAGAGAGTATTCACATTAAAACAATAAAAAAGATTAATTGATTGTTAATTATTGTATTTAATTATTTTAAATTTAAATTTTAATAATTAATAAAAATATACTATCAGTAATCACCTTAACCTCCTATTATAGGTAAAACTAATTACAGATACACTAGTTACAAACTACTCCATGCTAGCCAAACCCATAAAAGATAGCAAGTTAGCATAACCTTCATGCACAAACTTAAAGCTCCTTTTTCAAGTTGCCTGTATTTCTTGGGAAGTACTAACATTATGATACTTCTTGAACCCTTATTTTCGCAGTTGATAACCCCACAAACCCGACTAATGGAAGTTAAAGGGAACTAAAATTCAACTTTGGTGGATATGGGTCTAATAAGAGATCCCTTAAGGGATGAAACCAACCAAGGTCGGATACTAGTCGAGAAAGAGATAATATAGAGGAAAATAATGTGTAGCCATTTCAATTATTTTGGTAAAATGTTTACGTTAGTTTGACAATGTTCTTCATTAAGCTACACAATTGTATCTTAGTTGAGCATTATTCCTAATTAGTAGGGGAAGTCACTAGTAGAGTATGAAGTTCCATTGTTTGTTAACTGGACAATATGAGTCAAAGTTAAGACGAAAAAGACATTAGAATTAATCATTTGATTATTATGGCACTATTGAGCAATGAAATAATGAAAATTTAGAACCATGAGGGTTTAGCTCGAGGATGAAAAGTGATTCACTTTATACAGCCTTTGCCATGCATATAACATAAAAAAAAAAAAAAACGAGAAATAATGAATGTAGATAGAAGAATAAAACGACGAATCACTAGAAAGTATGTGAAGAAATGTTATATTTTGGATGGTTATAAACATATAACTTGTTACTCTTATTCGGTTAGGAGTTGGGCTTAACCCCAATCCATATAATAACCTTTATAGGCTTAAAGTGTTGGATTAGCCCAAAATTACAAGTGTTGATCAAGGTCGACACTAATAGCAAAATCTTTGATATATATTGGTGAAAAGTAAATAACACTTCAAATCCTCAATCAAGAGTAAAGTTCTTACGCTGTTAAACTAAAATAATATGTGATTGTCCACCATAGACCTCAGACCTTGTAACAAGGAATCTAGTTCACCTTTGACTCCTATGTCTATATTATCAACGGTGTTATAATATTAAACATTTAATGTACATATTTAATATAGTGGAATTAATTCTTATTAATTGCAGTGTCATAGTAACTTTCTCAACTACTGACCCTTTTTTCATGGCATCTTAAACATAGTTAAATTCCAAAAATCTCGAACTTCAATCTATTTGGAGCACGTTAGATTCAACATTCATTAGAAATTCAATCCTAACCAACTATTCAACTTAAACACTTGAATAATCTTATTCCAAACATATCATCCCAATCCATCTTAGAGAGACCATGCATCACTTCAAACGTTTGTTTTTAATTCAACTGTCGTCTCATTCCTAAGAAGTTTCTACTAACACTTGTCAAAGGAGTAACACAAAGTAGTTATTTTCTCAAATTAAATTAATATATATCCACGTACTTATTAACTAAGCTATTTTAATGGTGTCATTGCATAAAAGGCTTTTTATATTAACAGCGACGTGCGTTCCAATAAAATAAAAAAGAAGAAAGAAATTCGAATCTTATGACGCCGTTTGTGGATTTGTCCATACAACCGATTGCACTGGTTCAAAAGTAAAGTAAATCAAAATATTTATTTAATTACACTTGATTTATTACATAGATAAAAAATAAAATCATGTTATTTTATCCCACCGAAGTTTCCCATCTTCCATCTTCAACTAAATGTTTGCACCTCTACTTTTTAAAGTCTTCATAAAAAAAAGTCTCCTTATAAAGTCAACGTATACAAGTATTTTTTAACCAGTTATGAATTCCCAGATTATTCCAAAACGTGTACAATTTTTTTAAACCAGTTATGAATTCCTAGATTGTTCGGAAACATATACAATTTTTTTAACCAGTTATGAATTCCCAGATTATTCGAAAAAGGCATTTATAACAACGTTATTTTTAACAATTTTTTGGCATTTGCTAAGAGTTTTTTTTTAAGGAAATTGCTCTAAGAGTTGGTGTCAAGGAAAACATTTGTTTATAATTCTCACATCCTAGAGTGTGTTTTTTTTTGTTATAATCTTGTCATGTAAAAGGTGTTAACCCAGTGCAGATTAGTTGATTAAGTAAATTTTAAGTTTGAAACTGAGTTAAATTATGAATAAACAAATTATTAGGTACGTCTATTAGGTATCTATAGGTTCCGTAAGTGAGTCAACCAACTAGAACAAATTATATATATTTTTTACTTCCTCAAATTATTAATATCATTATGTGAAGATTTTGTTATTATGATCCATGACTCTTTTCTACTTATGTTCAATAAAAATAAATGTTATCATATGTGGAAATTAATACTTATGTAACACTATCTCTAAGCTAAAGATCAATTTTATAATTTTGTATGTTACTCATCAAAGACAAAATAAATAAATTAAAACTCATAAGCAGTGTTGATTTGGATTTGCCACACTTGAATGTCAAAACTCCCTTCCCGTGAGCGCTTTTATCACTTCGAGCTACCACTTACGGATAATAGAGTAAGAAATAAATAATAATATCGTATTCATTGGGCCACCACATAATTAAAATACTTATTTCGTAGTATTTTAAATAAATAAATAAATAAATAAGGAATTTAGGGATTCCGAGAATTTCGGTTAAATTGGCGGGAAATGGGTGGGAGGCAGCTAGCGACTTTTTTGGGGTTTCCACCCTTTTCTCCTTCTTGGGTCCCACCTCACATTCAATCTGAACCAATATCCACCGTCCGATCACACTCCAATCCAACGGCACAACCGCGCTCAGCTTCCCGCCGATTGTACGGCACTACTTCTTTGCAGAAAAGGAAACGATTTCGTTTCCATTTTCACTTTTTATTATTTATTTATTTTTAATCGTATTATCTCTGTCTCTTTTTTAAATTATAAAAACCAAACTACCCTTTTTCCTTATTATTTCAATCCCTTCACATTCAGAGAGAGAGAGAGAGAGAGAGAGAGAGAGAGAGAAAAGTCTCTGTTTCTTCACTTGCTCACAAGCCGCAACTGCTACTGTGTATCCAATCTGAACTCAACGAGATGGTAAGCGAATCATCAATTCTATGCTTTTTGGACTCTGGGTTATCATAAAGTTTTGATTTTTATCTGTGACTCCTTTTGATTTGCTTGCAATTAATTTCATGATCGTTGAAGCTAGCTCATTTTCTTTGCATTTTGGATGCGTTTGTTTGATTCTTGGTGGTTCTGTTTAGTATAAACTCATTTCGATCATTAGGGTAATCTATCTTCCTATCATAAATTTGGTGTCAGTTTGCATCAAATTTGAAAATTATGACTTTAGATTAGGTTAGTTTATTATTGTGTCTTAAATATTGTGATTTGGGTGCCATTTTGAGTTGGTAGGGTTGGATTTCTTGGAGCTGCTAACTTGTTGAGGAACTGTGTTTTGCTTTTGACGGGTTCTTGAATTCCTTTTTTTTTTTTTTTTGCAATGGGTTTTGCAGGGGGGGCAGAATCTTTCCCCAAAGGAAAGGAGTAGAGATTGGATTGGAGTTCTTATGAACAGCAGCTTTGGTTATTGTGATTATCACCATGACCTTCGATCTAATGAGATGAATGTGTTCTGCGTGGACTGTGCACTTAGGATGTGTAGGCACTGTAAGGAAGCTCATTCCCTACATAGAAGGTTTCAGATTTACAAATATTCCTACCAGGATGTCTTCCGCCATGCTGAGCTGCAGAAGTATTTTGATTGCTCCAAAATTCAGGTCCTAATTTCTTTGTCACAAGATAGTAATGATTTCATAGTTAGGGTTTCTTGATTGATTTTCTAGTTGACTTTGATCAATTCAATTTCTCCATCATATCAATCTTGTTCATTTTTGCTATATTGTGCTTGACTTGTCTTCCTCAGATATGAGAGGATAACCTTTAATTATCTGATGGAAATTACATGCAGATTTTAAATTTTCAAATGAATGATGATGACATTATGTAGCTCGAGCAGTTCTTTTTTTGTGGATGTAGGCATTGATGTTGTGATACTTGCTGGATTTACTACTATGACTATCCACTATGACTAAGTCTAGAAATCCTTATCAACTTTAACCAATGAATGATATAGGCATTAAAATTCTTGTTAAACTTTTTTATAACTGAACCTCATTGCTTATTTGGTATATCTGACTCATTAAATCTAACTATATCCTCTTAATAGCAAACTCTGAACTTAACTTTCTAACTGAAAACTGATTGATGAATGTAATTTTCTGCTTACAATGATGATGCAATTTGCAGACCTACATATCCAATAATGAAAGGATTGTGCATCTCAAACCTCGGCCTTCAATCACCAAATCTAAATCTGCTGATCTAAGTCCTGACTCTAAATCCAAAGAAACCGGCATAGCAACAAGACCAAAGTCAGGTGGCATGTGTGAAGAATGTGGAAAACACTTACAAGATGAGCGTAATCGCTTCTGCTCCATTACATGCAAGGTAACAGCCATGTTCTGATTTAATATTTAAAATTTTTGTGGTTTACTTGTATATCATTTGTTGACTCAAGTCATGTGCATTGTTAGATCTCAGTGCATCCAGTGGAGATCCAAAACCAAGGTCAAAATCAATGTTCACAAAACCACCAAAGTGCTAGAGGCATCATCACTCCAAAACCTGAAGGCATTGACTTTACAATGAATGATAACCATAATTCAGAACCGGAGTCATCTATCTCTGAAGCTGAGCCATATGGGTGGGTTGAAGTTGTGAATTTCAGAAAGCGTCCAAGGAAAAGTATCCCTCAGAGGCCTGTCTTTGTTTTCACGTCTTAGAAGAAGATATCACTACTCTAATGGTTTTCTTCATATTTTTTTTTAACTTTACATTTTTGAAGAATAAGATTTCTTGAACATTTGAGGGAAGCTCAACCCCGTTATGCCCCATATTGGGATTTAAGTATATATATAACTTGGGAGTTTGAGATTCGATTGCTATTAGCAAAGTAACTAGCCGAGCTTGTATAGCACAAGGACAAGGGTAATGGTACTAACACACTTCCAACACTACTACTACTTAATATCTGTATAGTTTTCAGCATCTTACTGTACTCCCTTCGCCCCACATCTAATATCTATTAATGTTTGAGATTAATGTATACATATTATAAAAAATAAATTTTAAAAAATTGTTATGCATAATAAGTTTATTAATTATTATACAAATTTATTTAAAAGACATCTTAAAGATGATTTCTGATGGCATGAAAATAACTTGTCAATCCATACCAACTAAACTCAATTGCATTAAAAAACTTAAATTTCATTTTTCCAACTCGTGCTTTGATAGGGTGGAGTGCTATTGGGGTACTTGACTTGACTACTGTAAGTAGCTATATGTAGTTGAAAAAAATATTAATTAGTTGAATTTTTAAAACCTAAATGGTTTAGAAAAATAAAATAAAATAAAAACATCAATAGATATGAATTAGATGGAGCCTACCTTTTGCTATTGCGAAAGATTTAAGCATTTCACTGATGATAATAATCGATAGGCGTAGTCGTAAAGGGTGGACCATGTTCATTTCACATTGCATACTTTTTATAGCTGTTACAGTGGTCTTTTAACCAAATGACTCTTTTAGCAAAACATTGATATGGTAATTAAAATTTTCATTTCTTTGATTAGCAGTGTATTCATAGTATAGTATGACGTGTATTATTATTTTCTGTCCTTCTTCTTGCCTCTAGTGCGCTGGGCAAAATAATCCAACATGCTAGCAAGTGGCACTTTGATTTTCCCTGTAGTACTTAAGTGATGGGATGTTGTGTCTACATCTGTAATATTAATTAATAATTGATTCAACACAAATTTTACATATCTTTAGTTGTTGTAATCCCCCCGGGTCCCCAAGTCTATATAGCTCCATATTATTAAGATTTTGGTTCTTTCGGCACTAATAAAATAAATATATTACGAAATAAAATTCTAAAAAGCAAAGCTGAAATTAGTAGAAATGATAAGCATAGAAATATGGTTTAAACCTTGATTATTTTATATATATAATCAGACATGTCCCCCACAAAGGACAAACAAAAAACGTGTGTCCATAATATTTCCCATCCATTGTGGCAGGCAGGAAGGACGTTAAGCTGATAGGATGACAAAGATTTGATGTCCCCGCGACATAATGAATTAGAAACTAAAATCATTAACAATGGAAAATTGAGAATTAAATCCAGCCGATAAACTTTCGAGTTTGAGCACTCGGAAGAAGGTTTTACTTAAATGAGAAGTGAAACTCTTTTTTTTTTTTTTTGTTGTAAAGAGACTCTAATTTCTTTGTAAAAACATTAAAGAAATTTAGCTCAATTGATAGAGTTGGATGTTTATTGTTGTAAACTAGTTGAATTTTTAATTTCTACGTATGAAAACAAATCTATTCAAGGACATTTTTTTTTATAATAATTATTGATAAAAAAATCATTGTTAATAAGACAAAGGGATTTAGGAAGAAAATAACGAGACAAAACAGACAATAGAGTTTTCAAATTCATTTCATCCGTTTAAAGTATTAAATAAAGTGAAAGAAATGAAGAATAGAAGTGAGACCTATGTGTATATATTATCCATCCAAAAGTGGGTGGAAATGTGAAGGAAGGAGTGCTATTTTTTGTTAAATGATCAAAATTTCAATATTTTTATCCTTTTTATAGAGATATTTCTGTTGTTTTATACACATTTTTTTCTTTTCACTTTCTATTTAACTAAACAAAAAAAAAAAAGTTACAATTTTCTTTTCTTTCGTTTTGTCTTTTACTAAACAACGGTAAACATTCATATCAATTTTTACTCTTTTTTTTTTCATTTCCTTTCTTTTCTAAACCCAACATACCCTAAGATAATTATTATAAAATTTAATAAATTTATTATATAATCATTTATAATTGAATGAAAATATAAAAATCTTAAAAATTATCAGTATATATACTTTTACACATAAAAAATACTATTTTTTAAAGATTTTTATAGAAAATAGTAAAAATTAAAACTAATATTGTTAAAAATAAGAAGTAATGTGAAAATAAAATTATTTTTGTAATTGGTAGTTTAAAAAAGTTATTTTTCTCAAATCAAGAGTGTATTGATCATTTATTCAATTTAACATATATTATGATGTTAGTTTATTGAGAATGAGTCCTAATATTATGATAAAGTTGTGTGTCAGTGATTTGTTGATCATGAATTTAAATTTAGAAGAATAAAATTGTGTATAATATTCATCCTCCTTATTTTCGCATAACAAGAAATCTTTCGATAATAAAATCCATACTTTTTTAATGAATTTAATTTATTAAAGTTAAAAAATAGCTACAACTTTACCTATTCACTTTAAAACAATCTTTAACTTGGTTTAAAAGCTGCATGTAAATACAATTTTAAAGGCTTAGTTTGAAAGCGATCTAAATTGAGGTGCCCCGGCCCCCACCGACCTTTATAGTGTTTGTGTTTATTTCGCATATTTGTTTAATATATTGTTTGCATGAGGACAACTAGATTTCGTACACAAAGCTGTTGCATTCAAATATTGATTAATTTGAATGCTGCTTTAAATTGGGTGGATGGGAAAAGGGAGAAAATGTTAGATGACAATGGGGTGTTTTCTGAAATATTCAGAAGTCCTGACATTTATTTTATTTCTGCTTTTGTTTTTGTTATGTTAGGTGTGACGCTTCTATCTATTTTCAAATTTATGCTACTATTAACAAAGAAAATTAAAGGCATGGTCTAAAAGACAAGTGGAAAACATCTAGAGCATGGTTTTTGTATTAGATTAATTTAATTAAAAGTGTTGGTATGCAACTTTTTGCACGATCTGTGGGTCAAAGTGGTATGGCTTCAGTTTCCCAGTATGTCCAAGATGAATTGAAAGCTTTGTCGGAGAATATCATCCTGGCCCTGCCTCCGAGTAGCGAGGCTTTTAAGACTTTCATTTTTAGTTTTTACCTAAAAGGTTTTTTAATATTTTTTCTATTATTAATTAAAAAAATTAGAAATATAAATCTCACTTCCTAATTACTAAGTTCCCACTTATTATTTTGTTACTTTTAATGATTGAAGTAGCTTTACTTGTGGTGCAAGGATTGAAGATTTCATTAAAAATGCATAGTGGTCAAAGTACAAATGTGAGGACATCCGCACTCTTGATTGTAGGAAAATTAGTGTTATAATAACTCAACTGTTGAAAGTGTTGAAAACAAAGACTTTTCGAACAAATGAGATTATTAGAAGAATTCCGATTTCACTTAATGTGGTTGATATGATCATGATAAATAAAAGAATATAAATATAATCAACATCAACATATCTTATAACTAAGATAAACAATCAAATAAATCAATTCAAGCATAGTTTGAGGTTTGATTCGACTACATATAATTCGACTCACGCAATAGCTTGATATTATTTTTATTTCATGTATTTGATTATTTAATTAATTTCACGTTATTTTTTATTTTATGACATAAACAAATAGAAAATAATTATAATTTAAAAAGCTACCAAATTGAATTGAGTTATTTTTAAGCTTAAATGAAATCGAATTTGTCATCAAACTCAAATGAGCCAATTCTTATTAGCATTTTTTTCATTTTTTTTTCTTATAAGTTTATTTTTCTAATTTTAGTTCCTGTAAGATATTTTGTTCATTTTTAGTATCATAAGTTTGTATTTTTCAATTTTGATCCTTAACTTATGGGAATTATAAATAAAAAATTAGATTCTTAAAGGACTAAAATTAAAAAAACACAAATTTACAACGAATGACCAAAAATGAAAAAAAAAAAAAACTAACTAACCAGACCCAAAAACATATTTAAGTAAAAAAAAAATTTCCAACAATATCATTTATTATTTCTTAATAATTCAAAAAAATTTAACTCAATTAATTGAGTAGAATGTGTGAATTATTGTAAATCTTACACAATTTTTTATTCCTATGAATAAAAAAAATATTATTTGCATAGTAAGAGGATTCAAATATCGCAAAACATTAAAATCAACAATAATTACAAACTTATATTTTCCTTTTCGATCTATTGGTCTTGGTAGGCCAACAAATTAAAAAAAGATGGGGTGGGTGACCTTCCTTGGTCTGAGTTTGGATAACTACGAGATACAATTGTTTAGCTCAATTGAGTTGGCAGATTGATCGTATTATTATTATTATTATTATTTTACCGGAAAAAATAGGTTACAGTTTTGGAAAACAACACAAAGGGCTTTTGTATTCAGTTGATTAACGCTTGCGTAAAAAATGGCGAGTCTCCAAAATAATTGCTCTCTAGCATGTACTCTTATTTTTGCGAGTAAATATATCACTAAGTATGCATTGAATTCAACCAGAAAAATGACGGACCAAGTTATTCTTGCTGCGACGGTCCCATCCCATGCATGGGTCATTTAAACTTAAAGTATAGGACAGGGATAGATACACGAGCACTAGAAACATTATTGAAATTGAATCTCACAATATGGGTTAAACTGATGTCACTCTACATCCCCCTCGAGGGAAAACAGGGCAATAGATCCAAATAAATCAAGTTTTTTCGCCCCAAGTTCCAAATAAATTGATGACTACTGAAAATTCTGCAGCTACTTGTGGATTGTAAATAGTGTTTCCCGACACAAACGATATTTCCTCTTTTCTTTTTTGGAAAGAAAAATCTCCAACAAGGAAAAAGATGCAAGAAAGCTTGCTAAGCTCGCTAAGCCATGAAAACACAGCTCTGGTCCGGCTTATTCATTCTCCAACGGTCAAACCAAACCCAAATTTGTAGTCCTTTTTCCTGTGGTCAAGCTGCAATGAATACATATGAAAACCATGTCAGGGCAAAAATGCAAAAGCCGATCAAAACCTAATTCAACATCCCCACCAAACTAGATTTTCATCCCTACCCAAAAATAAAATGAGCAGTGTAAAAGAAAAAAGAAAAATGCTGACCTCTGCAGAAAGAATAAAATTCAGACCCATATTTAACCGCTCCTCCAAAAAAGCAGCAACACAGCCATTGGAATCAATCTTTCCCCTAAGGCGGCACTACAATAACGAAGACAAGATGTACCCCGTTATTATCAAAGTTCAGAAGCAGGATTTTAAATGGCTTTACAGCCAAGAAATGCAATCGCTAATCCAAAATAACCACATAGTAATCCACATGACTTCTTGTAATGAACACATGTTTTTTACTTTGTGATCCTAATCGCCTTCAACGAGGGTAGGTCAGTTTATTTTTCAGCATATTCTCAAAATTCAGCTAATCTTTTTCTTTTCCTGTAACAGAAAATAGTACCAAATCCCCATTACGATGAAAAAAAATACACAAAAAACATTGGGCTCATTAAAATAGCCCAAGGATAAACATGCTGTTCCTCATTTCTTCCAAAGAAAAAGCTATTTTGCATATCGTCAAAATATTTGTATCAATTGAAATTTGAAAAAATAGCCATGTTCTAAAAACCACACGTGTACTAGAAAACATTAATAGTTCAAGACTGTAGCTATTTCTCAAAATTTCACCCATAGCAGACACCCAAAAATGCAGGTCCAAGTTACCAGATAAAAATTTATAATGCAAAATTGTTGATCAGTCCAAAACCAGTAAATTAATTCTGAAGACAAGATTTAAGGAATATTCAAACACTAAAGAAGGTTTGGATTTGGCTCTATAGTACATATTTAAAGATGAGAAAAACTAAGGACTAAGGATAGGACGCAAACTAAGGAGACTACTGCATAATGCAAAATTGTTGATCAGTCCAAAACCAGTAAATTAATTCTGAAGACAAGATTTAAGGAATATTCAAACACTAAAGAATGTTTGGATTGGCTCTATAGTACATATTTAAAGATGAGAAAAAGTAAGGACTAAGGATAGTATCAAAAGATGAGTAAAATTATGATGTGGCAAGTTACACATTTAATGCACTACCTACTGCTACTGGCCACTTGTTCCAGTGGTATTTTTGTCTCCCGTCCATTGGTGAATGAAGTGAGCATACATTAAGTTTGGCAGTTTTGATGGTGTTAATTTGAAGTTAAATAGAGGTGAACGAGAGATATGAAACTTGAAAAGGTATCTAGATGTGATGCGCAGGGGTTGATAATTGTCATTTTTTCCTCCCAATGCACAACAAGAAAGCTCTATTATAACCAATGGACAAAAAGGACTGAAATATATGCCTAACTGGTCCACATGTTCACATTCCTGTTGTATTAGTTCCAAATTACAATCCACGATTGAATTCCTGAAAGAAAGAGAAAACTACCTGTCTAAGGATGTAGTCATAACCAAAGCTAGCTGTGACATCTCTTGACAAGTAGTTGCACATAAACTCAGATGCTAGAGAAACCTGAAAGGAACTTTTTGTATAAGAAATAAAAATTTCAATTGAAAACAGCATATATCTATAATGTCATTATCAACTCACCTTCTCAGATACCTTCTGAACATAGCTTAGAAGAACCATTCCAGTGCTAGCAACTTGCCCCGTAGCAACCTGGATGTAGGTGAGCAAATTGAAAGATTTTAGTAGTAATCAAAAAGGGAAAAAGAATCACAGAAAAAAAGAATAAGATAAAACAGCGTAAGCAATGGTTGACAAGTGGACAAATTAAAAACATACTATATCCTCTTAATATTTTGAGCACATGTATATCCAGGTAGGTTAGAAAAACAAAATTATTATAATTGGTGGGTAAAGCAGCAAAATAGTACCAGGCAGAACGGTCCTGCCAATATCAATACAGAAATCAATAGATAAATAAACAAATATGAAAGATTAATGGGAAAAATAAGAGGGAGGGATCAAGGGTCATGCGGTCAATAATGTATGAAGGGGCAAGTCTTAAGCCATCTACCGATTTATCAGTGTTGTAACGAGCAGCATAACCAATACCAGACTTCCGATGCTGACCAGCCCAAAATACCTCCCCACCCAATGATAAATGCTGTGTCACACTCTGCAGAAAGACAATGTTTTCAGTAATAATTTAGATGAGCTCACATACATCCATCAATTCTACCACATCAAATAGCAGGCTATTAAGGGAAATCAAGAGTAATGCTCAGCATTTTTTTAGAAGAATAATACTCAAAGCAGACCTGATGTAGCAAGCTGACACAATAACAACACAACAATATTGCAGAAATCCAAGGTAGCAGGAAAAAAACTGATAATAACAACAAATGTATCTCACAACAACCAGTTAATTAAACTAAAGAAACAAATAGATGAGCTAACTTCCACAACTGTCAAATATTAATAGTAATCAGTGTTTAAAATCCGGGATAGTGGCACAGAGTGGCCAACCCCAAAAACTCTAGCAGGACAGCTGCTACTCTGAAATTTGTTACAACTATAGTTTACCATATCATGCTTTAAACAAAAAATCACAAACAAAAAGAGAAGTTAACCTGGACTCAAATAGATAAGCAAGAAAAAAACAAGAGAAAAAACACTTGAAATTTTTTTGGGCCCATTGCTCAATACCCCCAACCCTAACCATTTGTTTTGTTTACTATAAACCTAAGACCTCAGAAGCTAAGCACTGCCTCCCCCTTCTAAGAAGATTTGACTGCAAATGGAGATGAGCAAAATGCAGACAGCTTCACACAAAGAGAAGACATTAACTGCAGATGGAGAAGGGGCTGTGGCAACGAAATAGCAAAAGGGAAGAGGTGCAGCACTGATGCCAGCAGCGCTATCAAGTGCAATTCCTGCTATTCCAACTGCAAAAGCATCCATGAAAATCAACTTCTCCACTATGGCTGCCCCTATAGCAGCCAGGTACCGGTCTGACACAATAGTGGTGCTATATAAAACCCAGATATTAACAATTTAAAACTAATGAAGCATTAAGAAGTCACCAAACATAAACCACCTCCCCCCATCTCCCAAAAAAAAATTATCAGCAAAACTATTTCCGAGGAAGCAAATAGTGTCCACAGGAACTGAATGAAATTAAATATCTAAACCAGAAGAACCTAGTTAAGGAAATGCCGATGCACTTTATTAATAGAAAATGATGATGACAGATTGCCTTCCACACACAGTAGTCAATACCAGATAGTGGCGCAGAGCGCCTGCACACTGCTCAAATCTGTGGCAATACAGTTCAAATGATCAAATCTGCTCTGCGTTGGCAAGTAGAGCTACTATGTGACGGCGTGATAGTGGCATGACCATGCACACTTTAAAACTATGCTTTCACACAACCTCAAGTAAGCCAAAACCAATCAATCAGCACAATAAATGAATATTTATTTACCAAAAAGGTAGCAAAAGTAAGATATATTTGCCATCAGGCTCGTGTAGCCAAACTATTATTCATTTAAAAATATCATTAACCATCAATTATCTATCTTATTAGAATAGGGTTTTACTATGTAATCTGGCTATGTGAAACCACTGTACTTTTAAAATGTCGGTTAGGCTGTCAGTTGTGTGACAGCTGTATACAACTCACAGAACCTAACTGACAACTGTAAAAGTACAGTGATTAAACATAATCAGATTACAGAGTAAAACTCTACTCTAATATATCTCAAGTATATCCTTTCTTTATGAAGGGATTCTACACAATATATATATAGCACTTTTACTTGAATATATCTCAAGGATTACTTGAATTAATGAATAATGATAATGCTTCAATAAACAAATACACTTCAGAGCAACTTATCGGAATCTTGACAGCATAAGACAATACAATTCACAACAGATCATTCGAATGATAAACTACAGCATAAGACAATACCACACAATGTATTTGCCAGATAAAAAATAAAAAATACTGCTAAATGCATGCAGATTCCATACCTGAATATAACTCGCTCCTAGCAAGGCTCCATTACCAAGTTGAAATTGTGTCCTATAGTCTTTTCCCTGAAAAACAAAATATAATGAAATTATAAAACAGGAATAAGACTTGAAGATTGTTCATATGGATAGTAAGTGAAACTTCCATTAAGAAACCCGAATGCAATTCACAAAATTCAAAATTTAATAGAAAGAACATGCAAAAACATGACTAAGAGACGGGTGAGGCATTGCATGGTGTAGTCGAGAAATAGTAAAGTAGTTGACCTTGTAATCAAAGTTGATCATCGCATGAGACATATGCGGCTCATTTGTTAGCTGTATGTGCAGACAAGAAAACAGAACATTATGATGAGTAAAAGAGACAAGAAACAAAACAGAAATAGCATGGGAATAGAGGGATAAGGGGACACCATAAACCAAATACTGCACAAATAAATAGAATGGACATTCCACGGCACTTCTACACTTACTTTTTCTGGTACCAATAAGTTGTAAGTGGTACCACTCGAAAGTAGAAACCACAAAACAGTACAAGCTCTCGTTTTTTTCATAATAGAGTCCAAAATATATATACTAACTAATCAAAGAAGTAGCAAGGGTGTGAAACATAAGATATTGATAGGCACTCAGGCAATATTACTCATAATGGACATACATATACATACCTGAGCATTGGCTTTAAAAGTGAGATTTTCGGACAAATCACACTTGACTCTGGCATTGAGCCTCCCATCAGTCAAAATTCTGCCCCAGAGCAACAACTGCAGAACAGCATCATCATTAAAAAAAAAAAAAAACACAAACTGAAAGGCCATTTGAATGAAGTCCAAGTTACCCTAGGGTGATCAATGAAGGTTGAGCCAAACTCATAGTGAGCAGTTGGAATCTTAATTGTCTCTGTGGACTGAGAAGGAACCTCAGTAGGTCCCATCAACACGCTGATCAGACAACAACAACATCAACAAATTAATAATAAATGAACTTTACACAATTGAATTTCATAAATTAAAAAATAGAAAGAAAACATAAAGGTACCTGTGATTGAGGGAGAACTTCTGATTGAGCATCTTGGTGAAATCAAAACGCATGCCCTCAAAAAGATCTGGCTTCAAAGACACTGTCCAAAAAGAAAGGAATTTAAGCGTGTGAGATAGTCGTAGTGCAAGTTGGAAATGGAAGCGATTGAAGGAAGAGGTTACTGACTCATAGCTTCGCGATGGAGCTCTTCGAAGGGAATCGGACATGGAAGGTTCAAGTAATCGACCTTGGTGTCGGCGGAGGCGGCGGCAGGAGGGGGAGGAATGGGGGTCGCCATTGATGATGAGAAGAGAGAAGAGGAACGCAAATCAAATCTGAAAAATGTGGAGTTCTAAAACCCCTTCTCAACAACCCTTCCACCACTGCTAAAACCCTAGTTTACTTTCCTCCTATGCTTATACGCACCTTCCTTGCGGCTCAATCGTTGGCCCGACCCGTTTTACAAACGTACCAAACGGGTTTCTCCCATAATATCGTATTCACCGTTTACCCGAATCACTGCCCATCCACTTTACCAAATACATAGTTTAGAATTTAGATGCTGGTATTCACTTTTGAAAATACCTAGTTTCCAATTAATTAATTAGTCGTATTTGATCAAAATTATTTTTTAAAATACACATTTATAAAAATTAAAAGGGTACTATAAAACATGTGACATACATATACGTGGACAGAGTTACATTGGATTGAGTGGTGACTTTCAGAAAAATATAAGTATGTATAGTGTATTTATATAGTGTTAGTTATCTTTGGTCCCTTCTTTTATAATTTAAATCTGTTGTTTTTAGTTTTTCAACTATTGTCAATTTTTTTGTTTTTTTTTATTAGTTAATTTAACTATTATATATTTTGTTCTCTTTTCTACTCACCTAGCTCTTTTACACTTTAATCAACTACACGTTTCGTTTCTCCTGTGTTTTATTTTCATAGTATGATAATCATTATTTTAAATTATAGTATGTAATAGTAAAAAAAATTACAATTCATAATCGCAATTGCAATCAGTGTAAATTCTTTTTAACTTATCATAATTGCATTACAATTGTAATTATGGCTATATCAACCACATTTCCCAACCATATCAAGAATTGCAACAATATCACAACTGCAATTGCAATTTTAAATTATTATGATAATAATTATTATTATTATTTTAAAATAAAAATTTCCTCACCGACTCCCAATCTTAGACCCACCACTGTATATATAACTTTTGTTTATAATTTTAAAATATATTAAAAAATCTTAATAATAAAAACATAAATTATAAAGTTTGCACGTGTAAGACAAGAGATATTGCATTAATATGTTTAAAATAGTGGTTACTAGTGGTTTGCACTTTGCAAGACCTATACCTTTTTTAATGGTTTTTTATTTTTTATTTTTACCTTTTCATTAAATGTCCATGATACGCTGTAAATAATTTCATATTAAAATTACCAACACCAAGTAAACTCAACATCTTGGTTTTCTTTTTGTGTGTACTCTCAACCAATGATTATAGAATAAGTTGTTCAATGCGTAAAGATGACCTTCACTACCAAAGATGTAGCAGATAATCATCAAAGTAGTGAAGTATTGGATTGGAAGAATGTATGGCGATGGGAAGGGCCTAAAAGGATTAACTTCTTTATTTGGTCTCTCATCTCATCCATGGTGGTTTAAAGACCAATATTAGAAGATTGACTTGCGGCTTTACTGCAGATGCTTCATGCAGTATATGTGGTATTCATCGAGAGACAGATTTACATCTCCTTAGAGGTTGTTCCTTTGCTAAAGCTGTTTGGAGAAGGCTAGGTGTCTCAGGGGAGTTTCTCTCTTTTGCAAATATCATTAACTGATGTATGACCAACATAAAACCAAAGAGAAATGATAGTTTTGTTCGTTGTGATTCTCATTTAATCTTTGGAACTACTATTTGGATGATCTGGAAGGACAGAAATAGTAAGATCTTTGAAGGGGTTCAACCTTCCGTCGTTGTTGGTACTGTTGAAAAGATTAGAAAACTTTTTAAGTGAGGTTCAGGATTCAAGGAGTCAGTATATGATCCATAGAAATCAGAAATGCACTTTAGATTACATTGGTTGGACTACTCCCCTTCTGAGTGTAAAAATTCAATGTTGATGGATCTGCTTTGCAGGGTGGCCACAAGGGTGCCTATGGTGGTGTTCTCCAAAAATCTTGGCGCTTGTGGTGTTCTGTTTGCAGAACAAGGTGCTATTATCTTGGCCTTGGGGTTGGCTCGGCAAAGAAGGATTTGGAAACTCTGGATTGAGGGTGATTTTGCGATTAGTTTTCATCTTATAAAGGAAATCCCATCCAATATGCACCATTATGCTCTCGTTTTAAGGAAGATCAATTTTATTTTATTTTTACAGAAGATTCGACAGATTAAATTAGGCCATACTTATAGAGAAGACAACCATGTTACAGTTACAGACTGTTTGGCCTCTAAGGGTCACAAACAATATTCAGCTTGGTAGACATGGTTTGACTCTCCACCTGAGCACTATAATCAGCTTTTGTGGGCTGACATTATTGAGGCTTTATTTCTCCGTAGAGTGTGTTTGTAGGGATTATTCCCCTTATCATAAAAATATATATTATTAAAGTGAGTTTTACTACTTAAATACACGGACAAAAAATTAAACTGCAACTAACATACATAAAAGGTCCAACAATCTATTAATTGCGTCGAAGTGTGTTGGTATTCAAAGTTTTTGTTTTATTGAATTTAACTCACTCACAGTAGTTTGTTAGATCGTGACCCGTATAAGTTTTACTACCTCCTTTTTATGAGTATGACGTTTTAGTCTCTTTTTTTTATTATCTCGAAACAATTTATTTTTTTAGAAATTCAAATTATATTAACAGTTTCTTCAATTTTATTTTTATTAATAAGGACGTCTTACTCTAAATATAGTAATATGTTGCGTCTATTAAATATTTATTAATCATATGCATAACCTTAAACATCAACAATTATGAAAAGGAGACGGTGTATTAATATAATTAGTAATTTCAGTATTAGAATCGTCACCTAATTATAAATTAATCCATACACATTATTTACTTATTACCTGTTGTGTCCACTTAAGATTTTTTTTTTTTTTGTAAGTGTTATTTAAAGTGACCAACTTCAATTCCTCAAATAGGTCATGTAACTTAAAAATTGATATCTTTTAAGTTGTGTGAGTTATCAAATTTTTAAGAAAGGCCATCCAAGTTTGAGACTGGGATTAAACAACTAGGAGAAGTAAAGAAAAATTACAAAGTGAACGACGTTGAGAAAATCTGAGATTTTTTTTTTTATCAGCAAAGATAATATATATATATATATATATATGAAAAAACAGTACAAGGAGTACTGCTAAGAAAACAAATCTGAGATGATCACATGATACAACAATTATTAGCAATGGTTGAAGTCACTTAAAGAATTATGTACTATACTTACCAGTTACAATCAGAAATCTATAAAAATAAAGACTTATGTAGTCATTTTTTCTTGGCTGAAACACATTTGCACAAAATTGTTGTAAGACCTACTTTCCGAATGCCAGTTACGGCTACTAGTTCAAAAAATAAGATGCATTTACCCAAAGTCAATTCACATTTCTACCATTATTCTTCAATACGTCCTTTTACATTTCTTGCAATTTTATTACCGTATTTCTTCTTCTCTTGTGTCTTTTATTTTATTTTAGTTCCTTTTCCTTTTTTGATTTACATTTTAAAAATAGTCTTCAGATTTGAAAATTAGGCCATACTTATCTAATATCGATTATTCTTGGAATTCGACTTACAATCAATTTATTTAATACTTTTTTAAAAATCAGACCTACCTACGAGCATGTTGAAAGCACAACGTTGTTGATTTATCGGCAAGAAATGCGCTAGTTGATTTGAATTGAAACAGACCAACATCCCAGCATGCTTAACAATAATGTTAAGAAATGCATTAGTTTGATACAAACCCTAAATCGCTCATTACAACCTCCATAATATTGATACTAAAATTGAGCTACATCGCAAAAGGCTTAAATAAAATCTGGTCTTTGATATTATTTAGACACAAAAACGCAAAAGGAGAGAAGGTTGATATACTTAGTGAGCAAAGTTGCATTGGGATATTTGAGAAACTGGGGTGGGTTTCACAAGGAGGGGTTGGCAAAGTAAAGACCATTCACAGACCAAGGTTGTTTGTCTATGCTTTTGCCAGGATATGATTTCTCTTATTAGATCAAAGAGGTGTTACGTATTTTTCATTCTTCTACTCCTAGTTAGGCACGCCCTTTGAATGTCTATAAGCATCCAATAACCAAATAGCAGAAAATTGTAATCTGATCGAATTGAATTAACCTAACAGAAAAACAAATCCCTAACAACCATGGTTCTGAACATCCTCCTAGCACAAACAACATGACAATAATAAAAGCACCACCATTGTAATGTATGTATAATTGATCCCAATTCAAATTATAAAATCCTATATAATCGCACAATCAAGTGCGATTATCGCAATAGAAGCAGCAATCCAAACACAAATAAGATAAAAGCAGCATTCAAGCAATTATATTTAATAACGACAGAACCTTTGCCCAAAAAAAGTTAACGACATAACTTAAACACTTAACTAAACCATTATATAACTGTATTCAAAATCCGATTGAACTTAACTCAGTGCAAAACAAATAAAACAGAGAGAAAGTACTTTAACAACTTATGATGAATAGCATAAAAAAGGGAGGAAATCAACGGTAGGACTTCTGGAACCTGGCGCGAGCACCGCGACCACCGAACTTCTTGGGTTCGCAGCGGCGGGGATCGGCGACGAGGAGGGTGCGGTCGTACCTGACGAGGATGTCCTTGATTTCCTTCTTGGACTGCTCGTCCACGTACTTCTGGTAGTAAGCGACGAGGGCCTTGGCTATGCTCTGCCTGATGGCGTAGATCTGGGAGGTGTGACCGCCGCCCTTGACGCGGATGCGCATGTCAACGCCGGCGAAGCGGTGGCGGCCGAGGAGGAGGATTGGCTCGAAGGCCTTGAAGCGGAGGATCTCCGGCTCCACCAGCTCGATTGGGCAGCCGTTGATCTTGATGAGGCCTCGCCCGCGCTTGCAGTAGGTCACTGCCACCGCAGTCTTCTTCCGCCCGAAGCACTGCACTTGCTCAATTGCTGCTGCTGCTCCTCCTGCTGCCGCCGCCGGCTGCGCCATTTTCACCACTCACTAAAAACTAGGGTTTCGTCTCTCTCACTGCGGATGAATGTCTGCCTATCTCTAATACTTGCTTGTCTCGCGCTATATATATTCCACCCACCAATTAGGGTTTTTGAGATTGCTAAAATTCCCACATTGCCCCCTACTAATTACGACACGCCATGCCTGTGTAATAATAATAAATAAATATATAAAACTACTCTATAGAACATAGTATTAATCAATAATCAGATAAAATAAATTAATTTTCACCCTGACAAGAATATTAATTTTATTATTTTTTGATTAAAAAAGTCCTATTAAACATGGAGTGAGGGCGAGTCTATTTTTTTAAAAATAATAATAAAATAAATAATTGAAATAATTATTATACAGGTTTTAGAAAAACAAAAAAGATATTTTAATATTTTGTAGGAGTTAAAAACTATAGTTTATGAAAAAAACATAAAAGAATTAATTTTTTTGTTAAGTTCAGATAAATAATTATAAGTTCTTCTCTCTAACAATACAAAAAAAAATTAACATAAACTTCAATGATCATATTCTAATTGACAAAATATTCTTTTTTAATTACCGTGACATGTAAACCTTTGTATATTAACCACTCAATTAATATTATCATATGACATCATTTATTATAAGTAATTTTTTTTATTTCGTGTTTTCATCTCTTGAATGTTGAATAGAGTTTGATGTCCACCAAAATTTTCTCAATTAATTTTGCTCCCTTACTTATTGAGATAGAACCAACTCTTTACCCCAAAGTTATCTTAAATTCATCTCAATTGAGTCATTTGATCTTTATCCAACCACTCTAATTTGTTGACTAGCTAAATATACGAGTTTTTAAAAGAAATGTTATGTTTCCCCGTAGAAGAAATAAAGTACTCATTTCTACTATAACAAGAAACAGGATTAGAGTTATCTTCTTTGAAGGAAGGGCATTGACCTTGCCCAACTGCTTGAGTGATATTCACACGATGAGAGGTCTGCAATTCAACATTCACGGGCTTGAGGGAATTAGATTGAAAGAGTGAAAAAAATTTCTTATATTAATTCTTCCTGAGTGAATAAAAGAGCAACAAGAGTATGTCTCTCATGTTGTGATGTTGTCATCTTTAAACTGTGAATTCTCATTGCATTTAATTCACTGCCACATTGGCATTCTCATTGTCCCCTGCTCTACTTAGAACTAAGGGGAATCGTGTTTCTTATACCAAGAATCTACAGTATGTCTATGTTTTTCTACAATATGTTCAAACTCTATATTGTCTCCTCTTCCTCTTCCACAGTTCTTTATACCTTCCACTTGATTAATCGTGATCCCATACTCCTCTCCAGTAGGTGCTAAAAAGCTTCTCATTGTAAAACCATCGAGAAAACTTAATTCATAGTAGGCATGGGATCCATCAAAAGGATCTGCGATTAAGTTGTGTAGGAAAAACTCAAAATTAAAGTCTTTGGTACCATTACAGAAATTATGAAGAAGATAGAAAAGATAAAAGGAATATGAATATTCATGAGGTTTAGTATACATGTACTATTAGGGAGCTGAAAATAAAATGTGAGGGTGACCTCGTTAAAAAACCAACTTTGTCACCACTAGTAGTTCCCAAATAGGAATTAGACATCTGATAATGCACAATGATGGAAAGGAGCCTCTTTAGAGGAAACAAAATGACATGGTTAAGTATCATGATCTCAATATTTATTCTCTTAAACTTTCACTCCATAATAAAATAAAAAATATATTTATAAAATCTGTTAAAAAGTTAAGACTTAAGATCCCATCCAGTGGTAAAGTAATTACAAAGAATCTATTCTGTGCCATGCTACCTTCCTATGACACCAACAATAGGATTTAACTTTATTGAATTTGGGCCCTCATCCGATTTCCTAACCATATAAGTCCATAACCCCATTATTCTTAAACTAACCCAAACATTTAGCTTTAGCTTAATGCTACTACAGTTTTGCAGGCTTTCTGTCTCTTTCGAGAGCCACTACTACACAACAACTTCCCTCGTAATTATAGCCCCGACAGTACCAAAGACCAAACCCGACTCACATAGTGACAACAAACACAGCCACCACCTACTTCTTGGGACTCCATTTTTAAGGCTATTCCCATTGCAAACAAGTCCAACCAAAACATATTTCACTCTTCTCTTCTTCCACCCCATTCTCATCTCATATATGCATATTTAAAAAAACAACAAAAACATGCAAAGGCGGTTCCGGCGAGTTTGCACTTCTCTAAAAGAGCGCAGCTGCATGAGCTATGCAAAGATTGCTTCAGCGAGTGGCTTCTCTGACATCAACCTTATCATTATAAAAGCAACAGCCCCAGATGATTTGCCTCTGCATGAAAAACACATACAGCACCTCTTGAAACTCTTCTCCATTTCTCCATCTACGTGCCACTCCTTCGCCATCAGCTTCACTCGTCGATTTGGGACCACACGTTGCTGGCGTGTTGCACTCAAGTGTCTCATTCTTCTGCACCGCTTGCTTCGTTCTGTCCCTGGAAACAGCGCCCTCTGGACTGAGCTCTTATGGACACGTTCCAATGCCTTGATTTCTCTCTACCCTTGCCATTTCAAGGATGACTCCTCCTCGTGTCCGGTTTTCTACACCAACTTTGTCATATCCTACGCACGCCTTCTGGATGAAGCCCTTAACTGTGTTGCTCTGGATTGCACCAATTTGGAAGACCAAGATGTGGAGCAAAATGAAGAAGCCATGGATGAAACTTTTCAAGAGAAAATGAAGGAAATGGGTCAAGTGCTTGAAATGTTACCGCAACTGCAGAGCCTTATAGATAGGGTGATGGAGTGTTACCCTGTGGGAGTGGCAGCGCGAAGTTTCATTGTGCAGGGTGCCATGAAACTCATAATTCGTGATAGCTTCGTTTGCTACACGAAGTTCAGAATAGAAATAGTGACGGTTTTGGACAATCTACTTGAGATACCGTACAGGAACTGCATGACTGCTTTCAATATATACAAGAAAGCAGCAGTGCAAACAAATGAGCTTTATGAGTTCTATGAGTGGTGCAAGGCAAAGGGTCTGTGTGGTATTTACGAGTACCCTTTGGTGGAGCCAATTCCATACATACAAATCAAGGCTTTGGAAAGTTTTCTGAGTGGCATGTGGCAGTTAACCATGTCTTCATCGTCACCAACTACCAGTACCAGCCCTTCATCTTCTGGGGATTCTCCTTCAAATTTGTCTGAAGGACAAATAGTGATGAGAAGAGACGTTGTTAACATTAAGGGTGAAGAGGAGAAGCCTTTGATTGAACTAGAATTAGAAGAAGACAATGAGAATGTTAGTTGGGAAACACTGTTGGAGACCTCCATTAGTTTTAGTCATGCTTATCAGAGGGACTTGTGCAGCCAACATAGCTTTGATGCGAGCGAAGGGCACGATCAGGAGCATGCAGATGCCACATGGAACATGGCAGTTAACAAAAATACTGCTGCTTATAACCCATTCTCCGAGCCTTATTAAAGTTTCCTTCCAATTCAATTACAGTTTAGTTTCATTATCATTGAATTTCCAATTTGTGTGTTTTTTTATATGAAGGTAAATTCTGACACAGCGATAAAATTGTATCTTGATAATTCATTGGTCATGAATTCAAATCCGAAAACAGCGATAAAAGTTGTATCTTGATAATTCATTGGTCATGAATTCAAATCCGAAAACAGTGTTTTTACATATGTAGTTTTCTTTTGATTTTTTTTTAGGTTTTTTTTTTGTAAAAGGAGGTCATCTTAATGCATTTGTTAACCTTGTTTGATAATTTTGTCTATTAACAAACGAATGCATAAATATAGATAACATATATTAACATTCCGAATTGAATTGTGTTCACAAAATTTCATAGGTTAAAATTCCGGAGCTTGGTTTTTCATAACCAAACAGTACACGCGCTTGATCCAATCCGCAAGTATAACATCCAATATCAATACATTAACATTCAGGAGCCGGACGGCATATACTTCGTTCAACAATTGAGAATGGACAGGATTCTTCCCTAATGGCAAGGATGCAATCACGGGTGCAGCGAACTTCTTCATGAAAGATCAACAATACATTTGCACGAATCTACAAAATTTGTTTCCTAACTATTGCTATTGATGTAAATGAAGGCTCAAACGAAATAATCGCATTTTCAGCGTATAATATATCACCAGCTATCCAGAATATACAACACTATATACAAGTGTATAAGACAATTCATGCTTCTTCATGCTGACTTTAGAAAGAAGACTAATAATTTGAACTGCTGAAATTAGGCACAAGTTGCCAGAAAAATGAGGGGGCTGACAGTTAAAAGTGTTGTGAACCCACCACCTCAACTCACGCAAAAAGTTAGCATTATAGCACGTGCACGAAACGGACACAACCTTCAAAAAAGTTTACTTGTGAAATCCCCTTTTGATTTGTTACTTCCGGTGCCTTCGCTTCTGATCAGCTCTTTGTCTCTTCTCATCCTCCCATTCACGGTCATACAAGCTAATATTCAATTAAGGACACAGCATTGAACCAATGGAAACATCCATCCCAAAAAAAAATCATTTTAACTGAAGTAACGCAAAAATTCTAGGATTTTGCATTAACTCGCCTTTTCTGGTAATGAAAAAGTGAACGAATATCAGGCAATCCATACAGGCATTAATATCATACAATATCGTACATCTTTAAGCAACTCATCTATCAAGGGCTCTATATGCAGCTTCTTTCAAGGAATGATATTAATAGGTTGTAAACAAAATATATGCAGATGAGGCACACAAATAAACAATCAAGTGGTGCTCCACCAGAAGATATATCGAAAGACAGATAGTACAAATAAATATATACACATTATGCAATTAAGGATACGGATCTGAATCACGGCGATTCAACTTGCTGGCCACCTCTTTACCGTGAATCCTGAGACTTGATTCATCTATATAACTTGGATGCTGCATGATGGGTCCCTTTCTGTCTCCTCTGTCCCTTCCATCATATGCCAGTGACATGCCAATACCAGCGGAAGAAGGTGGATGGGCCACTGGAGAGTATTCGCCAGGTTCACCAGTTGCTAGATGCTCCCTCTTGAGTTTACGTCTCTTGGATGCGGCATTTAAGTCCAACTCTTCCTTTAGAATGTTTGCTTTCTCTCTTTCCCGCTCCCTCTCTTCCACCTGCATAAAATATTAGAAAGACCACGTAACATTATAACTAAAGATAGCCATATCTTATGTCATCTATCCAATCTATTCAAAAACAAAGACGCTAATATTTGTTGAGAAGCACAATGTATAATTAAACAGACACAATAAAATATTCAGCCAAATGAGAAAAACCAAAACCTAAATTCTACACGCCATTGCAAGAAATTTAAGTACGTAATACTGCAATAGTATAAATTAGCAAGAAAATCAAACCACGGGAAGCAATCTTACATGCTGATATTCTATACTATTGCAATCATTAACCTACTAAAACTGTAACAATAAAACCCTGATAACGTATTACCCATCAAGGCATCAACTGAGATAGTTCTTCAGAGAAACCCATGATTGTTAAAAACAAGACACAGCCTGTCAATTGGTACCAAATTGACTTAACAACTATTATAATGTCCACTCTAGTCTATAGAGCTATGCAACATGCATAATACTATGTTTGGTCCTAACTACCACATTCCTTTATAGCAGATCATGTAGAGTGAAAAAATTGATACCCAATAATGATCCATACCTTAATTTCCTCACGTTTTCGATCTCGAAAATCGTCTTCTTTTCGGCGTTTGGCATCATCCTGAGAAACCACAGTCTCTTCAGACCATCTCCGTTCTTTTTCTTCATGCCTTGGAGAAAGTCTTTGAGAGTGCCTTGTAGCTCCATACCTTCTATCAACATCTTCATCACGCCTACCAGCTCCTACAGATTGAGGAACCACATTAGGAGGTAAAGGGGGAGGTGGAGGCAAGCTTTGCCCATGAAAGCGATCATCACCATGAGATTTTTCGGCTGATGCATCATTGTATCGTAATTTATTTCTATCATCCTTGTTTCTTTCATCCTTGGCTTTCTCAGGGAGTCTATTAAAACTCCTATCACTACCCCTCTCTTGCATTCTCTCAACAGACCGTTCTCTTCCATATCTTTCAATTGACCTATCCCTAGGTTTTTCTGCAACAAAGTCATCACCACGAGACTTATCCAGACGGTCCATTCTTTCCCTGTGATCCCTTTCATATCTTTCGTTTCCTTTGTCTTTTGCCCTTTCCAATGGCTTATCACCTGCCCTGTACAGACCATGTTCCTCTGGTCCCAATTTGTCATCAGCAAATCGAGGATCCATCATCATCTCTCTTTCAGAGAATCTAACTTCAGTTTCAAAATCTCTTAGCTCCACATCCCCTTTCCGTCGTTTACTTAGTCTGTCTGGTTCTTCAGCAGAACTAGCTCTCTTCTGAACTCTATCATTAGACTTTGAAGTAACTACTGTGTTTTCATGCCTAGGGGAATGAACTATGCGAGAAGAGGATCCTCTTGGATTGTCAGTAATATCATTTCCATCATCCTTCACCATAGAAGCCCTAATATCAGAAGACTTCGCAACTCCAACCTCTGCCTTGGATTCATTACCAGGACCATCCAATGAAATCTTGACTGGTGGATTTGAACCTTTTGTAGAACCTGAACTGGTGTTACCATTTGAAGGAGGTACATTGGTAGTTCCAGTGTGTCTTCCCTCCAATGCATGGGTTTGTAGATCCTTGTCGCTGCTCGAGGAACCAGAATTTCTAGCAACAGGTTTTCCAGATCTACCATCCTCTTTTACAGGATCTTGTTTTGAGGGCTTTGAAAGTGAACTAGCAGGCACTGAACGTTTTGCCGAAGTTCTTAACTGAAAACAGGAGAACCAAATGATGGATAAATTATAAAAATGAAAAGCAATAATAATATTAGCAGGGAGAGAAACAGCACTCTAATGCAACCATAAGAAAGATATGCTCTAAAGTAATTAACCCTTGTCAGGCAGGTGTTCCACCAAGATGAATGCAAGACAACCTGCATCGCAGGACAGGCAGCCATACCTAGAGAAGAGCTTAAGTTGGAATTTTGTGTTATTCCGTATAATTTAAGAAGCTAATTGATTTAAAACAATTAGGTTTAGCAGAAGATTATTTTATTTAACACTAAACTTCCAGTCTGAGAAATATAGTAGTAATTCTATATGATTATTAATTTCTGCAGCCCCAACTATGGATAGGCTGCATCAGGGCTTAAAATGTCTTTTCAGAATACAACTCTGGGCTATATCATTCAGGTGTTATTAAGTCTTCATAAATCATAATGTCCAGCTTTTCTTTACAAGTTACATTTCCTATAGACTATCATCTGTCTGGCCTGATATTCTTGCAAGATAATATTAAAAATTCTTGAGCTCAAAAATCCTTATTGGCTCTTGCTTGGTTTTTCCCTAGAACCCACCAATCCTTACAACCAACTACGATTCTATTTCTTAATCTTCAATAATACAGTTTTATACACCCAAAATCCATCCAAGAAGCCTCAACACTAAACGAACAAAACTTATCTCTCCTGCTTTCTTGAATTACAATAATACAGCAGAGAAAAAAATCTGTAAGAATAATACCATACTCAGGATAAGACAAGGTCCCAAAAGAAGGGATCATGTCCCAATTTACTTTTTAAGAGAGAAAACTGAGAGGTTGCATTAGAATAGTGCATCTTAATAGGGCACCAAAAGCAACATTCTTGTTTACCACTAAAAAAAAATTGGCACCAAACGGTTTCTACATTTTGCTTAATCAAACTCTAAGATTTTTTCAATGATTAGTACAAATTTCAAAATATAGAAAAAGTTCTTCAACTCTTCTAGTATCAATCATAGTAGAAGAAAAACTTCTTCCGTCAGATCACACTTCCCAATTTCTTATCCTTTACTCAAGTGCTAAGCAGAAGCATCACCCAAGGTAGTCAACAGCATTAGACATGATGCAAATTGGATTATACACAAGCCATCATGCAAAATTACAAATGGAAAAGCTAACCACACAGCATAACTGAGATATTAAATACTACCTCAGTAGTTCTTGTCCCATATTCATCTGATGCTCTATTTATGGATTCTTCCACTTGCTTTGGGTTTTCCATAGATTTTGACGTCCCAGATTGTACAGAAGACGGGGCCAAGGATGATTGAGCATCCAATCCATTCACCATTGAACTACTCTTGAGTTTAATGTGGCCAGCATCAGATTTTGTCACTGTAATGCTTTCAGTTCTCTCAGACTTGCCATCTGCAGTTTTTGTTCTTATTGCCTGATCTTTGACTGTGTTTCCAGAGTCTACATGTTTTCCACTGGCAGATTCAGTTTGTGAAACATTGAGATTTATCCCACTTTGTACAGTTGCTGAGTTTCCAGCTGAAGATTTAGTCACAGATGGTACAGGTTTCAACTCAAGATAACCCATACCAAATTCTTCATCGGTAACCCAAGAAGGCTGCATAATGGATGAGAATTAGTATGTTGAAACAAAATATGGGTAGACTTGTAATAAGTGATGAGCATACCTTCCTAGCAGCCAATGCTGCTGCAACACCAGTTGCCAACACCTTAAGATCCTCCCTTTCATCACTTTTAATCTTAGCTACCTGAATGGAAGATAAAATGACTTAAATGCTAATATTTTAAATTACTAGCACAATCAAAGTTTACAATAAGGATAACTTACCCGCTTTTCAAGGTTGATCCCACTCTTCCGAGTAACAGGGAAAACACTAGAAATTTTTGTTAACATTATAAGAGCATTTCTAATTTCCATGTACTCGGTAGATTCCAGACACTGAATTAATAAACGAGTGATTCTTTGACTCCACTTCCAGTGTACCTATCAGCCCAAAGGCAAATATGAGATGGGTCCTTACAGCATTATTTAATCATCTGTAGACTAACAGAAGATCAGGATGAAATACAGTTAAGCCATTTAGAAAAAGGATATTATCTATGAAATTCATTGTTTAGCATTTTTGCCAAGTAAATTTTGAGTGTGCCATTTGGTAGGAGCTGGAATACTTCTTAATTGTATCATTAATTCTTCTTAAATTCTCAAGACTAGTATAGTATCTACCATATTTATTACTTTTTATCTTTTTCTTAAATACTACTTAAATTTTTTCTTCTTTCTTTTAACAACATTATCCTTTACATTCATTTTTTTTCCTTCCTATCCTTTTCATCTTACTCAAAATACACTTCAAACATTGTGGGGAAAAAAGGTTTTTCTAAAATTTATTCATGACCACATTTAGTTTTAACAATCAATCATTGATAATTCACACCAGTTTAAACCAGCATACACTAGAACTTACCTTGATGAACTGGCCATATGTAACTCGCTGGCTATTCGGATATCTATAATAGACAGCAAAGCCAGGCATGTTTCCACACTCACGTTCATAAATAGATTCATCACTCTGAAAAAAATGACAGTAAACATTAAAAAAAATAAACAACCCCTGAGAATTATCTTAAAAAAATCAGATCAAAATTATAAAAGGGGGAAAAACACAGGTACCTTCCAATAGTATGAAATCTTCAAAGTCTCGTATAGAAACCTGCCAAGCCTGCCTGCCTCGTATTCAGTGCAGCAGCATATCATTGGTTGTAGGGTCTTACAAATCAAAACATCTATGTGGTTGACTGTGTTAAAAAAGGGGGTTCCAAGAGAATGGAGCGTGTGTACGAACATAGCACAATAAACTGCATCTGGCATACTGAAAGTACAGCGTGGAAATATACAGCGCTGAAGAAACTCCATGTTGATCTTTAAGGTGTCGGGGCAGGAACTTAACCATTTGTCTTTTTCATGACAAAGCCGTCTACGAACAGATGCAACATTCTCTTCATGTTTATGCAGTTCACTGATCAGACGATCAAGAGATTCTTGAATTCTTTCCTTTTCTTTCTTCCTCTTCATGATTGCTGAGCTTGAATTGTCAGAAAGCTCCTCCAAAGATTTAAGATTAGCATGCAATTTGGCTATTTCTGACTCATAACGATTTTTTGGAACATACAGATCATATAATGTAAGACCCCAAAATGTAGCATAAAGATCAGGAGATAAGCTATTCCATGCTTTTGAAGGCAACATGGTTTTAACAGTATCAAGAAGATACGACCAACTGCATACAGTAAAAAAATAGTAAACACCAATCCACAAAATAGCAGAAATAAATTTTGCATATCAGAAACAGATAATAATTACGTTTTTAGATTTATCAACTGGAATGGCATCTATAAGAGTTCAACACCAATCAAAGTTTCATTACAAA
The DNA here is from genome assembly GCA_007407185.1 of Glycine tomentella. Classification (NCBI taxonomy): domain Eukaryota; kingdom Viridiplantae; phylum Streptophyta; class Magnoliopsida; order Fabales; family Fabaceae; genus Glycine; species Glycine tomentella. Next base: position 232,492 of record PYAF01001761.1, read on the forward strand.
GCATACGATGGAAAGTTTTAAGGAAATGTAGTGAAAAAGGTTAGGCATTATAACCTTATAGGATTTTGAGCAGCGCCAAGATTCAAAACCATACTAGCAGAATGATCTGAAGGATCAGACTCAAAGTTTGTGGATGCATCACTGGCAGCATCTTTATCACCCAAGGGCCAGCAAACATCAGGGTTCCTCGGAGACTTGAAAAGCCTCATTACAGGGCGATATATCAAGAAAGCAACCTATGTCCAGGGGAAAAAATAGCATTAAATACAGGTTCAAGCAAAGTATGATGTACCATAAATGCTGCATTTAAAGGGAGAGAAAAAATGATAAAACAATGCAGCAATTATCATGATAACATGAACAAAGTTCATAATAAAATAGAGAAAGAAAGCAAACAAAAACCTCAGGGTCCAGGTGGTAAAGGTGAACCAGGTCATTGAGGGAGGGAACAAGAATGGCATAATTTGATGCTGGAGTGACTGCACTGCAAAGAAACTCCACATATTGTAGGAGAGTTCCATGACATCTATCAAATTGCTCACTAACCATTTTAATGTAGGGTGCATCTGCATTGATGACAACCCTGCAAAAACATTAAATTTTGAGAATAGAATCTTGATCATTAGTTCTAACATATTTAAGTTTATAAGCTTACAAAGAACAATGTTGAGCAATAAGCTGTAACAGGGGGATCGCCAACTTCGGTTCATCTTTTGGAAGTAATGCATCTCGAAGTCTGCTAGTTGACTTTATCAATGCCTGCAATTATTATTAAATACCATGTCAGCCACCAAGTCACATGTTTAAATCTTAAACAAGGTATAATTCCGCAATAATTAGAATTAAAATTCAACACTAGAGACTTCAGAAGCCCATAGCACAATGTATGATTTATTAGAACCTATATAACACACATTCAAGCAGGAGCAGTTACAATAATTGTGCTTTCTTTACAGAAAAATCATGAAATCATCCAACAAATGACTATTCATTCAGGAAGTTCATCTTTATGCTCAATAATGCAACAAATCAAAACCATTTTCATTCTATAAACATCTGACAAAAATTTCCAAAACCAAATGCCTCTGATGTGTTAATTAACCAGTCAGATCAGTACAGACCAAATAACAAGACCAGTGCTAATTAACACAGTGAATTGCCACACTTAAAAAAAATTGTCTCTCTTACACCTGGAGCAGAATTCCAAACTGCAATGTCATTAATATCTTGCTTTCCTCTCTACCTTATTATTCCGAGTTACACCAAAAGATGTTGCTTGATATCTGAGAGTCTCACTCCCTGCCATTGCATCCAACTGTTCCTCAGTCAAGTTCTCCGTGTACTGGACATTAGCCATTTGTTGAATAAGCTCCTGAAAACCAGCAAAAATATTTATTTATAGCCAACATTTGGATTTTTCATTATAGCCATATCTCACATAAGATTATTCTTTATTCGGGGAAAAAAAAAAAAAAAGACAAAGACAAATAAAAAGAAAAACCTGCAGTAGAACAAGCTCAATTCCCTGCCCCTTCTTTAATTGATTCACAAGATATTGGAAAAGGCCCCGTAATTCCATTGATGGGTACTTCTTACACCTATAATGAACAAATGACTTGAGCTTACAAAAACATTCAAAGAACATTGTGCTTCTTGAAGCAATAGTCACATAGATCATACTCAATATAGAATAAAAACAGGCAAAGATAAAACCAAGAGCAATCAAAGACAAACTATCAATTACAAGTTAACACCAACATTGACAGAAAATAATTTAAAGCAAACCAGCAAGAAATTGAATGCAGAGTGTCATGATAATTGCCACACATATCCCAAGAACTACCAAATTATATGATGAAATTGTTGAACTATGTAGGGAGGAAATCAGGTTCTCATATCACCCAAAGATGAATGTACACAACAATGCAACCTATATTACATTCACTTGAGACATTATACACATTAGATCCTACATGTGTTCACATTATTTGACAGTCAACAATATTGACCAATTTATTTTATTTATTTTATTTCTTTTCTAGTTTACTTGCTATTTATATAAATTTATATAATTTTCTAGCGTAATAATTTAATTAATATGTTTCAGTATTTTTATTTGGCATTAGTTCCTCGAATTTCATATTTTTATTTGGCATTACTTCCACAACTTTATTAAGCAGGGGGAGAAATCCAAATAATATACTTTCAGTATTATATGTGTTGTGCACACAGTAGGCAACAACTACAGCTCAGAGACAAACCATAATAAGATTAAGGCCCACTGAAGGAGCTACCCAATAAAATCATACACTTCAACTCATCAAACAGAGGAATTCAGAAAACTAATACAGAATAAAATCAAACTCAAATTTTCATTATATTATTACATACTCAATATTATATAAACACAACAAAAGGGAACACAAGAGAGAGAGAGAAGATAACCAAACCAAACTGCTTCAGGTATTTCAATCCCCATCCCTCCAAGGCAAAAAAAATTCCTGGCGGAATATTGGCACCCAAAGTTGTTCAGGATTTAACAGGTATGCTCGGCAAAAGTAGGCAGCTACTAGCATATCACTCTTTATTTTTGATGTATATACCTCAGTAAGACCATATATTACAGAAAGTTGTTATGATATCCGTTCATCACAAGATGGGCATCTCAGTGATATACAGGCAACACAATCATGAACCATCCTGTCGTACTGAACTATTGTTGATCAATCAAGAAAACTACCGGTGATAAAGTCAAATGGAAAGCTGTATTTTCTGCCTTCCTCTTATCTGAAAAAAGAATATACTATCTAACAATAATACTCCTTACGGTCCCTTTGTAGATAGACACAGTGAACAGTTTCCTCAAAAGAGTTAATAGTTTCCTTGATATCCTGCAGCTTCCATTAGCGTCACGAGGGAAAAAAAACTAATGGAGTAGATCACTTATAAGAATGCTACTATCAATCGAAGTCTCATCGGATGGATCCAAACCTACATGCTATCAGCCCAACACCAACGACCAAACATTCATGCCCAACATTCATCACATAGCAACCACCCAGTAAACAGTTCATGTTTCGCCCTGTCTACATGAGCAACAGCTTAGGAAGCTGTTCCCTTTGAAAATAATCATGAAATAAGCATAGACAAAGGGTAACGTAAAGTAATATGCATATCTCCCTCCTGGACATAATACCCCATAAATGCCATTAAACTGATCATCCCATTATTGACATCAGAAATGATCACAAAATCATTGAGAATCACACACACCATGCATACAAGATTGATCATCCTTCACATAATAAAAACTTTGAAGACTTCCACCTGATGTCATTGCAATTTTGTATGTAGCCATTCTTTCATCTCCATTAACTAATTGTATATGGCAACAGTACTGACCATTCCAAGCTACAATAGAAAGACCACGATCCAACTTAATGAATAACTTCCTTTTAAATCGGATAATTCTCCATCAATCAGGGTACGGTGATTGCAGCAGACAAGTCACTTCTATATCTTAAATGGCTCTTCTCAACTTTTTGAATTTCCCTTATAAAATTTTAAGGAAAATGGACCAATATAATCATGAACTTTGAAAGTATAACAGAGAAATGTCCATCCCTTTCAACCAACAGATACCCATTCCAAAAACTCCGTCAGCAGATACCAAAAAGCACATCATACTGCTGTCTGTGCATGCCCACCAACTTGCAAGCCAAGTGGTTTGAATTGATCTGACATTATAAATCAGGGCATAAAATGCTGCTATGTCCAGTAATCCTGCATTTGCTAAGGTTGATCTGCAACCTGGAATTTCATACAAGGCATCCCACATATATCTAAATTCTATAGGAAGGCACAAATGTACAAATATGACTAATGAATGTCATTATCAACTATTATTCCTTAAGCATAAAATAATTCCAATAAAATAAGAGCTTGCAAGAAATGGCTGTGGAAAGACACAGTAACCTAAACAACAAATGGTAGACAACCTATTGCTAAGCCAATTATGTTGCTATTAAATTTATGCTTTAATCAGTAAAATAAATAGTACAAACCAACAAGATGTAGTCACATATTCTGATAGCAAACTCTAAAAGGATCATAATTATTTCCTATAATTATCCAGATAAAAAGGACAATCTGTCAAGAAAAGATAAACCAGATCACATATTTCAATAATCTGAAATAATACAAGAGGAAAGGAAACAAATATACTTACAGGTGGCCCCAAAATGAAGCAAGAGATTGAAGCCAATCTGACAAATTAAGGCCATCATCCTTTAACTTATCACGTCCGCCAAGCACCAAGCGCTCAATCACAACATATTCCAATATATCATACTCAAGCTATTGAAAGAAAAGAGTAAATAAGGTTCTGATTTAAAAACTATCTACGAATGTCAAAAACAACTTCAAAAGGCAGAAAATAATGAATACACAAAAATAAAAAACAACCTTATCTGATCAAGTGAGATCAGCTATATGGATCACATGTCACTATTGAGTCTGAAGTTCAATCAAAAACCAAATTCTTAAGAATACTTTTCACCGCAATATCCTTTTCATAAGGCTAAAAACCAATGTTGTCAAACTCGAGGATCGGAAGGGGGGTAAAAGATCGTAACTCGAGGATCGTAACTCGGATCATAAGAGTTACGTGTATAGGAGTAAAGTAAGCAATAAAGGGGGGTGCAAGAAGCAATCTGGGGGCCCAAATAAATAAATAAAACCTAATCCCTATATATATATATATATATATATATATAAACACATTAACACACAGCCACTGATGGCGGGATAAACTACCCAAGCTTGAAAATCAGTCTCTGCATTCATTAATTCATCTGTGAAGTTTCACCCAAGCTTGAGGTTCCATCTAGTGAATCTTCATCTGTGAACCTGTCGGGGGTTTCCCAACGACGGTCGACGGTGGAGGAGGAGCAGGGAGCGGCGTGCATGCAGGGGGGGGGCGCGAAATGGATACGTGAAATGGGAGCGAAACGGATCGTTGATCCGTCCACCTCGCGAGCAAACTCGCGATCCTCCAACGATCCGCAAACACAGCGATCCTCCCTCCGATTAACCTCATCAACCCCTCTGAAAATCGTAAGATCGCACGAGTATGCAATCAAACTCGCGATCTTGACAACATTGCTAAAAACCATGTGATCTACTCTCCTCACGGTGTCTCCAATGGACTTCTAACGAATGCAAAAAAGGTATAAAATAAAATAAAAGCCAAAAAATGGAAACATACCACCACAAGCAGTGTAAAACATCATGGTGGTTTATATCAGTGAAACTAGCATTGTAAAAGACAATGATCATTCATTTACTGTATACAATTAATTGAACCATGATCCTTATTTCAAAGATTTAATTCATCAGTCGAGCACTATAACATTCCAAATACTCACTAATGGAAAATAGATAATCACCACAAATACAAAGTAGGTTTCCTGTCTTACTGCTTATTGTGAGGTCACAGATTATGACATGATTGATATCAATAATGGATGCAGCAAACACGGAAGTAAAGTAAAAACACGAAGACATATACGCACCTGAGTTAAGTACTTAAATGCATCCACTACAGGAGTAATCATGTCTCTATAAGCCTCAATCTGCACATTAAACATTTTTAAAAAATCAAAATGATAGAAAGCACATCATCAAAACCAGTCAGGAAACTTTAGTTTTCAAGGTGCAAAAGCTCTACTCAATTAGCACCTGATGAACAATTGTTCTAAGGACAGTCATAGGGTTGGCATGAGCTAATTTTGCAACCATCCGACCCAGCTGCTTCAAATTTTCCTTTGCCAGCCGTTTCAAAATACGTCTAGTGTCCAACTGTACAGACAGCGAAGAGAATGAGGACGACAAAGAATCAAGCTTCAAACAGAGCAGATGGTACCAAACATGTATATAGATCATCATCATCAGCATACCTTGGCAGTTTGTCTTGCAGCTAAAAGCATAGGAATGCGCTCATCATCTTTTTCCCATTCACCATACAAACGATATCGCACCTAGATAGATAACATTCATAAACTGAGCTTGTTGATAATAGTTAAAAATAAATCATGTAAATGGATAAAAAACTAATAAAAAAGGAAAACCTCATAAGGAAGAAGACTCATTAGTTCCCAAATTTCCTGGCCAACAGCTGGATTGGCAGGAATTAACTGCAGAGAAGGTAGTAGACATGCTCCTAAAGCATCCTCCACCCTTAGCCTTGCCTCCTTAAGATGTAGGTGAAGATTTCCAGGAACTTGTAATTGAGGATTCAAGACACCATTGCCATGACTTACAAGCTCAAGAGCAGAAAGGTAATAACCTCTCAACACCCTACAAACCTACTCATGTTTTTTAGGGAAAATGGGAGAGAAGAAGAAGCCATTATCAGCATAAAACATAGCAAGCAGAATGAAGTTAACAAACTATCAAAACAACTTAGTACACCTTCTGCAACAGTACAGTATCACGATAGAGATAAGGTCCAGTACAAGCAAGCATCTGAAAAAGTTCCTTTGGAAGATCTATGAAAGAACTGAATCCTGAAGAGTTATCTACATCCATAACATCAGCACTGCCACCTGTGGACAATCCAGGATTTTGAAGATGCGTCTGACGAATAACATCATATGCTGAAGAAATTGACTTCTTGATAAGCCTGGATGAAAATCTTAACATCATATAAAGCTATAGCAAAAACAAACATTCAGACATATTATATAAAGCTATAGTAAAAACAAGCCTTCAAACAAACTGTTACTACTAGCATACCCCAGTACCCAGAGGCTCTTCGCTATTCAAAGGTATGGGGAAGGATCATTATATGCAACCAGACCCTTTGCATATGCAAAAAGGCTGTTTCCTGATTTGAGCCAATGACCAACTGGTCACCAAGGCACAACTTCACCGTTGTGTCAAGGCTTGCCCTCTCAAACAAACCGTTGACCAAAACAAAATTCACAAGCCAAATGTCCTAATAATAGAGGATGTTAAATGCATACACATGCTATAACCATGCAGGCATCTCATGTTTGCTGGTCACAAATTTGGAATAGTTTATGTCCGTTTGGTTTCACATTATTGGAGTATTGTAAAGGACATGCAGTTATTCTACTACAGTCCTGGGTAGTTTATAACCTGAGATAGGTTAGCTTAGTTAGTAAAGTGTTGGTTAAGAGTTAGTTACTGAGTCGGTTAGAGTTAGTTACTTATTCTAACTGACTAGTCTATAAATACAGGATTGTAACCATTGATTCATTGGGTTAATGAAACTAATTATTCTCGCTTTTCTTTTCTCTGTTATCTTTTCTATTATGGTATCAAGAGTTTAGTTCGATCCAACAAAGGCAGATTCACATAATCCTTTTCCCTCCTCTTCCGCATTCCCTTATTCGATTGGGGAAAAACATGATGATTCAATTTTTTTGCTGTGGAGACAGCAAGTTGAACCGGTGACAAATCACATCAGCTTCAACGCTTCGTAGTGAATCCGGTGATTCCGCCGCGGTTCCTCTCAGATGCTGATCGTGAAGTTGGACGTGAGAATCCGGCGTTTGAGCTGTGGGAACAATAGGATCAAATCCTTCTCACATGGCTGCAATTGACACTCTCAAAGTCGATATTGTCATGCTGTTTGGGAAGCATCCCCTCGTATCAAGTATGGGATAAGATTCATGAATATTTCACCAAACAGACTCGAGCTCAAGCACAGAAACTTCTTACTGAGTTGCAATCTGTTGTGTTGAAGGATAGATCAATGCACAGCTTATATTTCAGTTCCTAATGTCTATAACACTGCCTCTGTTGAGCACCCAGAATCTAATACCTTTGCTCATCCCTCTTTGCCTACAACCAGTATTAACACTCATCCTGTGCAGACTAGATCAAAGGCTGGCATAGTTCAACCCAGAATTAACCCAACTCTTCTTCTAACTCATTGTGAACCAAAGAGTGTGAAGCATGCCATTTCTGATCCAAATTGGCTTCAAGCTATGCAGCAAGAGTACTCTGCTCTCATTAATAATAATACATGGGATTTAGTCCCTCTTCCTTCTGGCAGAAAGGCTATTAGCTGTAAATGGGTTTTCAGGATAACGGGAAATTCAGATGATTGTCTTAACAGATATAAAGCTAGACTAGTGGCTAAAAACTTTTCAAACCTGTCACTATTATTGGCTGTAAATGGGTTTTCTCTAGAGATCAAACCTGTCACTATTAGACTCATCATCACTTTAGCATTGACTCATCATTGGAATCTTTTTCAATTAGATGTAAACAATGCTTTTCTGAATGATACTCTTGAAGAGTCTGTTTATATGACACAACCTCCTGGTTTTGAAAACTCTGATTGTTCCGTAGTTTGTCAGCTCAAGAAGGCTCTTTATGGGCTTAAACAAGCCCCTAGACAGTGGTTTGACAAACTGCAGTCCACTTTACTGCAGTTTGGCTTCACAGCAAGCAAGTGTGATCCCTTTTTATTTGTCTACAAAACCCAAAATCATACTGTTTACCTTCTGGTTTATGTTGATGATATAATGATTACTGGCAGTTCTTCTAATCTAATTCAGAATCTTACTTCTAGGTCAAATTCCAGTTTTGCTCTTAAGCAGCTTGGAAAACTGGATTATTTCTTGGGAATTGAGGTTAAGTCTATGCCAGAAAACTCTATTGGTATCACTCAGAGTAAATATATTTGAGATCTTTTGCAGAAAACCAAGATGACAGAGGCTTGGCCTATCTCCTCACCTATGACAACTACCTGCAAGTTATCTAAATCTGGCACTGATCTGTTTGCTTATCCCACTTTCTACAGATCTGTTGTGGGATCCTTACAGCACATTATTGTTACTAGACCAGAAATAAGTTTTGCAGTTAACAAAGTATGTCAATTCATGTCTAACCCATTGCATTCTCACTGGACAGCAGTTAAAAGAATTCTAAGGTACCTAAAAGGGTCTCTCTCGCATGGCCTTCAACTGCAACCAGCTACATCCTCTCAGCCTCTTCCTTTCAGAGGTTTTTGTGATACTGATTGGGCATCAGATGTGGATGACAAAAGGTCAACCTCTGGAGCTGCAGTTTACTTAAGACCCAATCTTATTTCCTGGTGGTCAAGGAAACAACAAGTGGTAGCTAGATCAAGTACTAAAGCTGAATATCGAAGCTTAGCTCAAGTAACAGCAGAGATTTTATGGATACATCCCTTCTGTCTGAATTGGGTGTTCCTTTCAAAACACCAGTGGTGTTTTGTGACAACCATAGTGCTGTAGCACTGGCCTACAACCCTGTACTTCATACAAGGACAAAACACATGGAGATTGATGTATTTTTTGTGAGAGAAAGAGTTTTAACTTCAAACTAAGTAGTTGATTGTGCATCGTATTCCTGGCGTTGATCAATGGGCTGATGCTTTGACAAAGCCCCTCTCTCCAACCAGATTTCAGTTTCTCAAGGGCAAACTCAATGTGATTGACCCTTCCTCCAAGGCTCAACCACCTTGAGTTTGAAGGGGGATATTGGAGTATTGTAAAGGACATGCAGTTATTCTACTGCAGTCCTGGGTAGTTTATAACCTGAGCTAGGTTAGCTTAGTTAGTTAAGTGTTGATTAAGAGTTAGTTACTGAGTTAGTTAGAGTTAGTTAGCTGTTCTAACTCTTGATTCATTGGGTTAATGAAACTAATTCTTCTCCCCTTTCTTTTCTCTGTTATCTTTTCTATTACACATTCACTCAGCCTCAACATAGATCCATCTAAAGCTACTCTCAGTAGCTTTCACATCCAACACTCATTGGCAAGGGTTTAAACACAATTCCAAAAAGGAAATACAAGTCCACAAATGTACCCAAATAAAAGTTCTCTGAGCTAGTGTTGAATGAGAGGCAGAGAAAGAGTATATACAAGCTTTACCTAAAGAAACTGTCACATATTTGAATATGTTCCACTGCATTGAGTGGTGAAAGACGTTCAAAGAGTAGATGTGCATGATACCTGTGGGGAGAAAAAGTAAAAGATCCCATAAAGATATATATATATATATATGTATGCGTATATATTCATGTGAGAGAAATTCTATGAACACAAGTATATTGTATAAAAATAATGATCTAGTTGAGCCATATATCAATTAATTTGGACTGAAAGAAATCAAATCTTCAGCAAAACTCCATGAAGTTTCAAAACCATCAGTCCATCATAGAACTCAATAACCACACATGATGCTGACTAAGTCACCATGTAAAAAGACATACTGATAAATTTGTGAATTTATGGAAGAATGACAAATGTTTCCACTCATAATAGAACCAATTTTCATTGCTAAGTAAGTAAAACCCGTTATATATCCAAATAGCTTAGTATATTCGTTATTTTTGGCATAGTATCCAAAGCAGTTTCATCATTAAGAATTTAAGATGAAAGGTGGAAGCCTATCCATTTTTGTGAAGACACCAATAAATAAAGCAAGCCAGAAGAGGAAAAAAAAACATAGCCTGCTTGTGATAATGACAGTTTTTACCATCACATGCTATAGTAGATTTATAAATCAAGCAGATTTATAAATCAAGCATACCAGTCATCCACTGAAAGAAAGCCAGTAAGCAAGCCCAAAGTCTGACTGCTCTGAAGCTCAGTTGTCCGCTCTTCAATCGCATCTGTTTCCATGTCTATAGCAGCAAAGAGATCTATAGTGACATCCCCCTGTTTCTCATCATCCATTAGATCTTTTCCAATTGCAGCAAGGTTTATTCTTCCAATTTTATTAGCCTGTAATTAAGATTGTCAACCTTTTAGAAATCAAACTAGTCAAAACAAAATAAGAAAACAATAGATGATAGGATTAAAAGAAAATGCCAAGTATATGTTAATGTTATGCAAAATCAACATTAACATGGTCATGCTTCAAGCATAAAAAATCTGCCAATGCAAAGAAATTAAAACAATTGAAAAATAAGAACTGAAAATTGAAACATGCTTGTGAAACTAAATTTTTCACAAGCCAACCCAGTTAGTTTAATTAAGATGAAGCAAGACAGAAAGAAGTGTTCTGAATCTGAAGCATAGAAAGAGACTAGATAGCTCTGTTGTTATCTAGAGACATTTTGGCTCATTTCCTTTCCATTTTTCTTTATAGAAGAATTTTTATTCTCTGGCAGATTTACTTTCTCTCCTTTCTTTCTAATAAGAAACTTCTTTCATCCCAAAAAAAAATAAATAATAATAACAATAATAACTCAAGTATAAAAAAGTTAATCACGAATTCAATAAAAGCAAGAATACCTCATCAAGGCGCTTGGAAGAGAAAGTATTGTAATGCTCAAATGCCTCATCATCCCTGGGAAGTAGATGAGCATATCTGTAATCAAAATTATAGTTAGTAAAACCGTCAAACATTACATAATATAACTCTGGTCCAGATGCCAGTTGCATTATCACAGCAAATTAGCAGTACATACGAACAACAAATTAACACATGACTTAGTAACCCAAAAAAAAAAAAAAAGCCTAATTCAAGTATGACTTAGTTCCCAAACAAATAAGCTCAATTTTCCCATGCCTAATATCCAAATACTATCATTCCCAGTTCCAAAAATAATGGTGTACCAATGAGGAGAATAAACTGTAACAATATAAGTGAACAAAAAAAGTATCTATAATTTAAATCATTTAAATTGATTTAAGACAAGATGCATATGGAAAAAGGAATAAAAATAACGAAGATAGCAAAGAACAAGATCACAACAGCTAAGTAAGCAAATTCATTCTTTACTTTTGAGATAGAGAAAATAATCTAATAAACTTGAAAACTTAATGCTCTTAAAAAAAACTTAATGCTCCAGAAGATCCAAACCAACCAATATTAGCAGTTTGAGAGGTAGCCTTAACCTTCCTTATTTTATAGTCAATCTACAATTTACTACTCTGTTTCTGGTATGATTATATGGTGCATCCCTTCTATACATCAAACACTTCCCCTAAAAACTTAATAGCACAACTCACACAATAAGTGGTGCTAAAGACAATTTATCAATTACAAGATATTACAAGAATGGAACTTGTAAATCCCTTCAATGCCACCACCACCACCTCTTACAATCATTGAGTCAAAATTGATTCAGCATTGAATTACTGCAACTGTTTACTTTTACATAAGAATTCTATGTGATTTTTAAGCAGCACAGTAACACATCTTACATGCTATCAAGATCAATAAAATCTTGCTTCACCAGCAAGGCTGTAAGTCTATAGAGCCCAAATGGAACAGGACTGTTGACTTCCATGCGTTGATAATATTGAAACTTAAACCCAAGAATCTGTGAAGCATGAGACTGCATAAAAGAGATAAAATAATAAGAATAAAAATTGTCCCTTAAATGTCGTAAAGTAAATATAGGAATGGCCTAAGCTTTTATTTTATCCACCTTTGGAAAAATAGGAATCAATTCTATAAACACATCATCATCAGGCTGCAGTTCAAAACACTCAAGAACCTGATTAAAAAACATACATCATTAGTTAAATAAAACATGAAACAAAAACTTTATATAGGAATGTGAATTAATAATAAAAATCAATCAAAAAGATCCAACTTACAATATCGAAAACGCGATTTGGATCCAAATCAAAATGGCCAATTAATGACTGCAGAAGTAATCTGAATCAGTACTGTTTCATCATGGAAAAAAATGAAACTGGGGTAGTCATAGTACTTAAAATCATTAAAACCTTAATAATGCCAATTGTTGCTGCAGATGATTTTTGAGTAGGTGCTTCAGAGTCCCGACAAAGAAGAGTAACCTACACAATAACTAAATTCAATACAACATACAAAAACATCTAATTGGATCAATCCAATAACAAAACAATTGTTAAAGATGAGATCTTCAGCCAAAATCACTACGGTTGTAATAAGTAAAAAATAATCCATAGAAAACATTCTAAAAAGTCCAGAGAAAGGTGATTATGATTATACCAGCTTTGCATAGCCCTCACTCTCTTCCCTGAGAAGGTTGAATTTGGTTTGCTGATAGAGAAGTCGGGTATTAACTCTGACCTGAAATCAACAGCACTAATGAATCAAATACATACATGAATTGAATTTAAATTTTCTGCCATGATTGTTCAAGAGTGCATGACTAAAAATATAGCTGTCATAGGCGTGCAGAGAGATTGGGCAGCCTTGATGGCTGCATTCTTAGCTTCTCTGTTGTTTTTTCTGATATCATCATTTTCTTTTGTTTTGAAGGATACTTCATTAATTATAACACTTTCTGTCGCATCCATACATATTAGATTGCTAACCTTCCCCCCCCCCTTCTGGTGGATATTAACAGCCTCCACATTTTCCTTTGGACAAAAATATCAATTTATTTACCCTTTTAAAACTCAATTTGCACTAGTGTCTTGGAATAACAAGAAAACAGATGAAATAGGAATAATCGAAGCAAAGAGAGAAAAACAAAAGCCCCTGGTATTATAGCATAAATATACAGAAGTTAATAACTCACCTCTTTACCCTTCAACTCCTGAGCCTTAATTTTGATCAACTCAGCCTCCCCCAAAAATTCTTCCTACAAATGCATAGCATATAAATAATATTTTATAAAAGCAAGCAACATACTAATGCACTAAATATTAAGCCGTAGCTAAGTTTCTCAAAACACTAGCCAGAAGCCATAAAATGAAATATAGGAAAAAGGGGAGGGAGGGGAGCAAACCTCACAACGTTCTTGAAGTAGCCTAACTGGAACCATTTCAGACTCCACAAGCCATCTTGCCTAGAAAAATGAAAATTTAAAAATCAATAATAAATTGTGAACTTTTCCAAGCGAATGAGAAGCATAACAGTTACTCCAATAAGATAAAGATTTGCATCAAATAAAGCATGCAAGCTCCAATACTAACCAGTTTGATGAGACGAGAACGGAACTCTCCTGACATTGTATGCTGTAACCAAGGAGACAGGAGCACATAATTACATTAAGTGGGCTTACAACAAGCATACAGCTATAAATCATCGGACACTCAAAATTGAAACAGTATTCAATATCTTGCTCATAATTACATATGACATACCAATATACCATTTCATGAATGCTCACATTCATTGTCTAATCCATTAAGTATCATAGTTATCAATCCAAAATAGCAGTTAGTGGCAACCATAAGATAATGTATAGCAGGAATATGTATAGCCGGATGGCCACCACAGTGAAATTAAAGGTATGAGATAAAAAAGTTATGCAATATATATAATAAAGCTCAAAGGTTTACAAACATCCAAAATTAAAGACATAATCAGTAATCAAAATTCAGAAGTCATTGCACAACTAAACATTCAAAATTTCAAACAAAAAACTCAACAAAAGTAAGTCCTGAATTCAGGATTAGTATCTTCAAGATAATCCTTTTCATTTTCAGTTTGTCACTCTCCTCGATACTAGATTTGTGGATCTGCTCTTCCATTTTTTCCTTTCATCTACTTCTTTCCACGAACAGGCCGCATTAAAATCATAGTTGTAAAGATTTATTAAAAAAAAAGAATTAACCTTCAGGGAAAGTATTGAAAAGTAAATATTTAGCATATTATCTTTACTAGTAACAACCTTTGATTAGGAGGCACAATCTACACAGCACAGAAAAGAAAAACGACTTCAATACATTGATCATTTCATTAATCTCGTGTCGTGAGCGTAACATCTTCATTAATCTGTTCGTCATTTTGTAATAATAGTCCCAAATAATTAAACTTGAAATCCTATCGTAGGAAAGCCGCCAGAATTATTGTCATTCCTAGCCCACCTTAAGAGCAGCACTAATTGTTAAATATGCCTCACAAATAATCAATAATGTCATGAGGTTATTGAAATATCTAAGAGTGATTAATTGTGTCATGTGGACACTAGGTGGAGAATCCCAACGAGCCATTTATAACTTTTCTAGTTATTATGGCATTAATCTTATCTTATAGACATGAAGTTTAAAAAATAAAAGTGCAACTAAAATTATTTGAAGTGTCAGTGCAGATTTCGTGTAACCCATGACACAGCTACTATTTAGAAGTTTCCATGTTTCATAGTTGATATATAACATATTCTTAGTGGATTTATATGAAAAGGGAACGGGGACAGAGAGAACTCGAAGCTATAACAACAAAATTTGAACGAATGAGTAGGAAAATAATTAAAAGGATTAACAAGTTCACAAAGAAAAGCAGCAGCAACTCACATCTTGAGCCATCTGGGTCACTATATCAGCAAAATTTGAAGCTATTTTTTCATTGGAAGCTTTATCTGAAAATATAACAGAATCTAATGCTACTTTACACTTCTGAAAGGGCAATTCACCCCAAACCTGACAGCAACCAAAAACCAAAAATCAGTCCATTATCCCCAAAATGAAGCAATCAGAGCATTGAACTCGTCATCGAAATTTAAAAAATTTAAATTTAAATAATAATAATAAATAAACAAATAAAGCAGAAATATAATTTAATTTAATAGTGTGAAAAGGAACGCACCATACTCCAGCAGAGCTCGTAGAGAAAGCGAAGCATTGGAACAGGTTGGGAAACCTTGAGGGCAGGGTTGCCACTCCTCCATTCCCGAATACACTCTTCTGTTACGTATACACACTCTATGGGTGGAAGAGACATTTCGACTATGGTGGAAGCGCCAGATTCGAGGGGCGGAGATGAATCGCGAGGGAGGGTTTAAGAAGAGAATCGCACTTCCATGGACCCAACGCAAATTGAGAAATTTTTTTAGGGTTTTCAGGGACGGAAGGGGTTAGCGGTTGGGGACATTGCGGAATGCGTTTGGGGACATTAAAAAAGCTAAACTAAAATCCCTTTATACCATTACATTCTAATTAAAATTTGGCTGGAATTAATTAATAATTAACTATAGGGTTTTTTCGTTACATAATTAATAATTAATTATTAATTATAGGGATAAATATTTTTTTTCCAAAAAAAAACATACACCACATTTGATTTTGATCCTTAAAAATAACATTTGATCCAGAATTTTAGAAATACTAAATTTTAGTTCTTTTTTCAACTTTTAAAGAGATAAAGTACAAATTTATAACATCATTCATTACAACTTACAACAACAATCCGTAGTAAAATATATTTAAAAAATATGAAATATTAAAATTATAATAATTTGAAAATATCTTTTTTATAATAAATAAGTTTTTACATAAGTAAAAATATTATTTTTAAATATGAGCATCTAAACTAAATAAATATTAAAATATCACATATAATGAGATAATAATTTCATTAAATAAAACAAATAAAAGGAGTTCACAAATGTGTTTTTCTCATTTCAACCGATAATCCCAAAAATCAACCATGATATTCACCATAGATTTAATATAAGATTATATATGCATATATTTACACACCAATAAAAATCATATTAAACAATCATAATTCATTAAATTTTAAATAAATAAAATATTTAAATAAACGGAAACACTTCAACACATCCGAATAAATATAACATACACAATTTAATGATTCTCATAGTTACAAGACTCAATTCTTTGGTTTCCATAACCAATGTAGATCTCATATTCTTTACAAGGTTTATGAGCTCATATTTCATGCAATGGTGTTTGACTGTCTTTCCCATCATAAATGGAGGTATCCATAATTTCTTACTCATTCCACATGAATGTATCTATAATAATTTCATCCATATCCTAGATGGAGATATCTATCATATAATCTCATAATAAAATGTGCATCATCATCCCTATTAGTTGATGATCAACTCACAAAATTACAAGAACATCATTCTAAAAAAAACACCAACAAACTCCCTAATTTCATACATCCAATAATAATTCTCAAAATCACACCACACCAATAACAGAATTAACTAATAATATAAAACTACATATATAACAACAATTATATACTTAATATAATAATTAAGGCATATAATATTTGCAATGGCTAAATCATAACACACTGTACAAATTGGTCATGATTCTAAAGATTAAATTATATATTCATTAATTCAATGATAAAGCCTTTTAGATAATATCAATATATATATATCACGAAAAAATATTCTCAATAATTCATACCATGAAATTGTACCATGGAGATTTAGAAAAAAATATTTTACTCACCTCTTGAAGCAAAAAATTTGTGTTCTTAGTTATTCTTCTTCTCTTTTACCAATTGCGTCGAAATAATTTTTTCACTTTATTTATTTTTCTCAATTATTGACCAACCTACTAATATCAAGAAATACTCTTATGTGTGTGATTCTAAGAGAATAAATTATCTGTCCTTATTTGAGAATGGTACGAAATTTGAAAATTGTTTAACTGATCTTAGTTTATCTATTATTTCTATTGTCTTTAATTATAATTATCTTAAACCAGTCTAATATATTATTATACTAACGTCTTTTCAAAAATAAAAATAACAATCTAATATATTAAAATAATTTAATCTATCTTTTTATTTACTAAAAGATATATTTAGATATCTTTATCTAGATAATGATTGAGTTGTTTTTTGGATGTTACATTTTTTCTCTCCTTAAATAATTTTGTCCTCGAAATTAATAATACTTATTAACCAGATTAACAATTAGCATTATTAACCATTTAAGAATGAAAGTACCTCAATTAATGGGTTTGAATATTGACATCTAACGTCTTCCTTAAGCTCCCAGGTAGCCTCTTTTGG
Source organism: Glycine tomentella (assembly GCA_007407185.1). Classification (NCBI taxonomy): domain Eukaryota; kingdom Viridiplantae; phylum Streptophyta; class Magnoliopsida; order Fabales; family Fabaceae; genus Glycine; species Glycine tomentella. Next base: position 250,227 of record PYAF01001761.1, read on the forward strand.
AGTCAATCCTTCCCAAACTACCTTCACCCAAGGAATTGTCTTATTTCTCAAAGTCCGGGTGCTAATTGAATAGGTCTGGGTTATATGTCAAATTACCCTTTAATTGTATTGACTTAGGAATTATGATGTGTAAAATATCTTGTACGTACTTTCGTAGTTGAGAAACATGGAAGACATCATGAAGATTTGACAATTGTGGTGGAAGAGCCTGGTAAGCCACAAGCCCGACTCTTTTTAGGATTTGAAAGGGACATATGAACAAGGACTTAGCTTTTTGACCTTCGTGGATCTCCCAACCCCAGTCTTAGGAGTAACTCTCTAGAATGCCTGTTCCCCTCCTTGAAATTCTAAAGACTTATTTCTCTTGACAGCATAATAACTCTTTTGCCTACTATGAGCTGTGCACATCTTTTCTCTAATCAACCTGATCTTATCTATGGTTTCCTAAACTATGTTTGGCCCTATCAAGATCTTCTCACCCACCTCACACCAACATAAAGGGGATCTACGCTTCTTCTCATAAAGGGCTTCATAGGGTGTCATGCCTATGCTAGCGTGATAACTATTGCTATACGCAAACTCCATAAGGGGTAAAAACTTATCCCAACTTCTACCTTCATCAAGAACACATGCTTTAAGCTTGTCTTCAAGGGTCTGTATGGTCCTCTCTAACTAACCATCCGTTTGAGGATGATAAGCAGTGCTAAAACTTAGCTTGGACCTAAAAATTTGTTGGAACGCCCTCCAAAATCTAGAGGTAAGTATAGGATCCCTATCTGACACTATAGAGGTAGGTATGTCGTGAAGCTTAACTATCTCCCTAATGTATAGATCTGCCAAATTGTTCAATCTGTAGGTTTCCTTAATTGGCAAGAAGTGAGCAAACTTGGTTAGCCTGTCCACAATTACCAGCATGGTATCTAAATCCAAATAAGTCTAAGGCAAACCCATCACAAAATTCGTAGGAATTTGTTCCCATTTCCACTCAAGAACTCCTAAAGGTTTGCAGCAAACCTAAAGGTTTCTGAAGTTTAATCTTAACCATTTGGCATACTAAACACCTAAATAAAAAGCTAATTACATCTTTCTTCATCCCTAGATACCAATACATCTTCCTTAAATACTAATACATCTTGGTTATCCCTAGATGTATGGTGAACTTACCCTTATGTGCTTCCTCTAAAATTTTCTCTTTGAGACTCCCCTCCTTAGGGACTACGACTCTTTCCTTAAACAACACCAGGTCATTGACAGATAAGGTATAACCTTCTTGGTTCAACAATGACTGTAATTATTGGTTTAGAAGTTGTTCCCTCTTAATCATATCTCTAAGGTCACTACCATCCTCTAACCTATTCGACCTCATGTTTAGTAAATTCAAAGACACATTCAAATGCAAGTCGCTAAACTCCTTTATTAAGTTCATCTCTTGCACCATCAAGTTAGACATGTGTAGGGATTTCCTACGGAGAGCACCAGTCACTATGTTGGCTTTCCTTGGGTGATTTTTTAACTCAAAATCATAATCCTTGAGAAACTCTATCCACATTCTTTGTCTCATATTCAACTCCCTCTGGTCAAACAAATATTTAAGACTTTTATTGTCACTAAAGACCTCAAATTTTGCAACATACAATTAATGCCTCCAAATCTTTAAGGCAAACAACACAGGTGCTAGCTCAAGATCATGGATGAGGTAATTATTATTGAGCCCCTCAACTAAGCACATGCAACAAAGTATTACAATTACATTATGACAAAGCACAAAGAAACTCTTATGAATTTATTTGTCAACAAGTGCTCACAATATCTCATACATATGCAATTATATTATTTGCAAAATAATAAACTAACAAAAATTACATCAATCCCTTGTTTGGTTTGCATGTACTACAGAGACAATAATCATGGTAAACATTTTTTTCAACATTACAAACAATCAAAGGCATGTTCAATCACAATCAATAACTAAATCAAAATTAACAACATAGGATAAGCCTTGTACACTGAATAACACTTCAATAAAGTAATTAAGGTAACGAGTTTATACCTCGTAGGGGGTAACAACACTCATAGGACAATTAAAAAAAATGCAAGCCTATCCGACAAGTAATAACAATAACAAGTTTATTCTAACACTCAAAACATGTGACAATATTGAAATAGGAAAGATTAGATTCTTCACATAATCATAACTATAATTTCCTTGAGTATTAGAAGTCACTCCCTTGCTTTAATCAAATGTGAGTTATCACAAAAAGTTAACAAATTGTTCATATGAAATTTCGAGTAACCCCACATATTAAGGATTTAGAGGTGTTATTGCTCCAGCGACAACTCCCTCCCATTTCCCATATGACGGATAATCTTCGTTTGCTTTTGCATAACTTTGACCACCTAGTCCAAAGTTATAGCAAACACTTCACTCATTATTGCCCATCACTTATTAGTTCCAATGAATTTGCATGCCGCCCTTTAGATATTGGGTTGATCAAGCCCAATACCCAAGAGATTAGTATGTTTCACTCATAGTTCTAACAAGCAGACATATGCATCCATATTTGATTTTTATTTTATTTTTGAAAACAAACCTACTACCACAGTTTGATTTAGGATCAAATTGCTCTGATACCAAAATGTAATATCATTTGTTACAATAACAACCCGTAATAAAATATACCAAAAAAATATGAAATTACAAAATTATAAAAGTCTGAAAATACCTTTTGTATAATAAATAAAGTCCTTACATAAGTAAAAATATTATCTTCAAAATATGAGCATCTAAACTAAATGAACACTATAAATATGACAAAAGTTATAGCATCCGGCGTCTTATTATGAAGTATTAACCAAGCTAAAATAAATGTAACTAAGAAAACTATGTTTTCAAGCCTCCTTAAACTTAACAACTTCTTTCTCATGCTCTGCTCTGAAAACAACACTTATAATGAGATGATAATCTCAGTGAATAAAACAACTAAAAGGAGTTCGCAAATAGTGTTGTTCTCATTCAACGCGGTGATCCAAAAATTAATTGTAACACCCTGTATGCATCCGGTGCATTAACATTGATTTATGGTTATTAAGCGCAGCGATTATCACAGATAATTAATTCGGAAGTAATAAAAAAATGACATCATCAAACGTCATTAACAACACCCACTGTACATCATATATGGTGAATTCTCATAATATACAATGTATATCTCAAAACTATACAAAATCCTTATCAGGGTACAAAACAATAGACATATATCAAAATGTAGAGCTAACATGCTCTCAACCCTATGCCTAAGGTTCTCACAGAACATATCCCTGCTTAGGCCTCTTGCTCTGGGATCTCTCAGTAGCTCCATGAGTATCACCTGCAAAACATAACCCCAACAGGGGTGAGATAACAATCTCAGTAAACTCAGGGTCCTTAGAGGTTTTTCCTCCCCCTAGTTCATTTCCATGCACATAATATCAAAATTGGCATTACAAACTAGCCATCAAGCTATTAAGTCATATTACCACCTGTACATAGCATACATACATATATATCAATGCCTGAGGAGGCTTCATCCATTTATATGGGCACATCTCACATCAGGGCTTTCTTTCCTTACCTGAGGAGGCTTCATCCATCTATGTGGGCACATCTCACATCAGAGCTTATATATATAGTCTATTAAATTTAATTCTACTGACCAGAGAAATCTCATCAATCAACACACATAATCTCAATCCATGTATATCAAGTACATGATTCCAATCAAAATAGTAACACACAATTTCAATATACATGCATCAATTCATACAATAACCATCACTCCTTCTGGAGTATGGTGGAACACAAACAGGGAAACACTCCCAAGAACAAAGAGTTTACATGCTCTCAGCGCTACACCGGCTTCGTGGTCACAACCACCAGCAATGTCTGTATCACGCCCTACACAAGGCATACAAACAATCAATCAATAACGGTCCTCAACCGTTAGAATGAAAGGAAACGTTATTCCTTTCCATTACAATCTCTCTGTCCTCTATCTTAGGATAATCAGAGTTAACCACCTTATAGGCGATTCACAGACCCTCAACAGGATCTATCTTGGTCCAACCAAGATCTTAAAGTCCCCCTAGACTCTGCATAAGTTCAATTCAAAGCATTCTATTGCTTAACCATGCTATATTTCAAGGATAAACAAGTTGCTCAAAGCAATAAATCCAACATGTTTTCACCGTTTTTTAAGCCTCCTGAGCAACTAGTGTAACAACACCTAAACTCATATCTATCATAATACCTTCCACTTCATCAACATTCTTCCTATTCATACATATCTCAAAGTCAAAACCAAACTTCATCAAAAGTTATGATTCAAAGCTTAGTATTCATCAGAACAACCCCCTGAACAAACTTTTCTAAAGAATCCAAGCCTAATTTCAGCCCTAACACAATTGGATTACTATTCACCCTAAGAACCATTTCACAAATCAACCTGTAAAACTTGAGTTTCTTACCTCTAAATTGTCGAGGAAGGCTGGAGAGTCACTTCTCCAAGCTTTGGCGTCCTTGACTCGCCTTCTTTCCCTTCCAAAACTTAGTTTTGCAAAGTCCCTAGAGAACAGGATCTCTCCGATTGATGATTCTCTTGAAGAATTGAAGCTGGAATCTAGCTCATAAAGGGGTTCTAATCAACTTTCTAGTTGGGTGGGAAGTATTTAGATGAAGTATGGAGAAGATATGGAGCTTCTCTGGTCATCAATGGCCGTTCTAGGTCAGAGGAAGGAGAAGGAAGAGTTTTTCTCTCAAAAAAACGTGAAAATGGCCTTTTATAGGCCCCTAGCCGCGTTCCCACCCTAATAACGCCACACCCCACGCTAATCGCGCCACTAATTCGAAAGAAAGGGCTTCATGGAGCATTCTGGCGCTAATCGCGTCATATCTGGCACTAATCGCGCAAGATATTTGAATCTGGGGGTCTCCAGGGCCATTCTGGCGCTAACAGTGTCATAACTGGCGCTAATCGCGCCACTCTGACGCACCTCCCACGCTAATAGCGCCAGTTCCCACGCTAACGGCGCCACTCTTTGGCCGTCGCTAATTTCGTCGCTAATGCTTTTGTGACGGAATATAGTAAATTAATTTTTTTTTCATGGTTATTATATTAACCATGGTATCCACAATGAATTTAATACAAGATTATATATGTATATATTTACACACCAATAAAAATCATATTAAACAATGACAGTTCATAAAATTTTGAATAAATAAAATATTGAAATAAATGAAAACACCTCAACGCATATAAATAAATATAACAGACACAACTTAATGGTTCCCAAAATCATAAGACTGAATTCTTTGGTTCCCGGAACTAGTGTAGATCTCAGATTCTTCAAATGGTCTATGAGCTTATAATTCATGCAATGATATCTCACTACCTTTCCCAACATAGATGAAGATATCCAAAATCTCTTTCTCATCCTAGATGGAGGTATAATTTCATCTTCATTCTAGATGGAGGTATTTATCATATAATCTCATATTAAAATGTACATCATCATCCCTTCCCAAAAGGTGATGATCAATTCACAGAATTATAAGAATACCATTCTAAAAAAACTACCAACAAACTCCCTAATTTCATGCATCCAATAATAATTCTCAATATCACCCACAACAATAATAGAATCAACTAATAATATGAAACAACATAAATAACAACAATTATATACGTAATATAATAACTAAGACATATAATATTTGCAATGTCTAGAACATAACACACATATACGTACAATTTGTCTTGATTCTAAATGTTAAATTAGATATTCATTAACTCAATGATAAAGTTCTTTAGATAGTCTCTCTCTCTTTCTATATATATATATATATATATATATATATATATCAAGAAAACACGTTTTCAAGAATTCATACCATGAAGGTTTAGAAAAAGTTGTTTGACTCACCCCTTGAAGCAATAAATTTGTGCTCTTGTTCTTCTTCTTCTCCTCTACCAATTGCCGTTGAAAGATTTTCTTTTTTGCCTTCTTCCTTTTTCTCGGTTCTTGATTAACCCACTAATACCAAGAGAGTCTGTTTATGTGTGTGATTCTAAGAAATTAATCTGTCTACCCTTATATAAGAATTATACTCAATTTTAAATTTGTTTAACTGATCTTTCTTTATTTATTACTTCTACTATCTTTAATTATAATTATCTTTAATCAATCTAATATATTATTATACTAACATATTTTTAAAATAAAAACAACAATCTAATATATTAAAATAATTTTTAATCTATCTTTTTCCTTTACTAAAAGATACATTTAGAAATCTTTATCTAAATAATTATTGGATTATTTTTGGGATACTACAAAATTCAGTAGGAATGATGAGCTGAACCTCTTGCATTGGCTCCAACCAGAAAACAATGTTTTCTCCAACTTTCTATCTTTATTAATTTTTTTCTTACTTTTTTAATTAGTTAATTTTATTTATTTTTAATTAATTATATGTCATATCAATTCATTTTAAAATCACTAAATCGGATGACCATGTGGTCACATTTGACAATAGAAGCAAAACAGGGTTAAGAAAATGACTAAAATTTGGTATTTCTAAAATTCTGAAGATCAAATACAAATATTTTTTAAAATAACTAAATTTAAATATAATTTATTTTTTATGACTAAAAATATATTTAATCCTTAATTATATTGGATTTTGCTTCTGAACTAGTTATTTGAGTAAGTAAAGACGGTCAAGATCGTCTCTCAAATAATCAAACGGTTCATTTTTTTTGTAAATGTATTTATTTAAATTGACTGGCGTGAATTTTTGGATGCATATAAATTTCCAAATTTAATCTATTGAAGAAAAAAAATGTTTGCTTAAGCATTCGTCGAAATAATATTTGTTATTTCATGTCATGGCATTCAATTCTTCTTTTTCCATGACATTTATCTTGAATTAATTAATCGACTAAATTTTGAAAAACTAGTATGCGTGGTACTTTTATTTGTTCATTTTTACTGTTAAAACTGACTGATATCTCACTTTTGTACACCAGTTTTATTGTTCATTTGTACGCCAAAAGAAGAATAACGACTATTATGCATAGCACTTTATTTAGGCATGAAAGTTATAATTTTTGTGTTTTTACTCTTTACAATAAATTGTGCCTCTAAACTAATTATCTTATTGTGTTGCACATCCTGCGTGATTGTGTCAAGGTGAAGGTGGTGTGGTATTTGATCATAACCTTCAATCTAGCATTCCATGCAAGAATGGGAGTTCGTGGAAGTCCATGGTCGCTGTTGGAATGCATACTATTCGGTTGGCTCGGTGTTTCGCAATGAGGCTTTTGATGGGGAGAAGGTTGATCATGCTATCAAGTCTCGAGTTGCTACATTGATATCCTAAAGGCATAGATTTTATTTGGTCCTGAATCTTGTTATATGCTTTTATTGTTTGTATAAAAATAAGATTCAGGTACTGGCCAGGGGGAAGGTGATGGGATTGGGTTTTATTTTGGTATCGATGGTGATGACTTTGAGTGGGTGATATATTTTGTAACTTCTTTTCTTGGTACTACTTGAGCTTATTAATCAAAGTACTTATTTAGCTGACAAAAAAAAAGCCTTGAGTTGCTTTTGAAGCTCATGTTCATGCACAACAAAGTTTGTCCGCTAGTTTATCAAGTAAGAGATTTGTATTGGCAGCCTCCACCTTTGGGTTGGACAAAAGTCAATACTTATGCTTTTGTAAAAAAATTGAACCAACCAGTTGCTTTTGTTGGAGCCTTTCGGATTGAGTCTAGTCATTGGCTGATGGGCTTTGTTCCAAAGTTGGGCTCTTCAAGTGTTCTTCTGGCGAAACTCCGGGCTATCCTCTAAGCTTTGCAGGATGCTTGTAGGTATGGGATTATGGTAATAGGCTATGGTCTAACATGTTTAATAAAAAGACCAGCATTGAATTTTTCAAAAAACATGTTTAGTTTAATAGGCTTAAAAAAAACCTGATAGTCTGACCTTTTTATTCATTTAAATTAATAAAAAATTAATGCATTTATATTATATTTTTTATATTTAATGTCTTATTAAGTTAATAATTTTATATCATAAAAAATAATATTTGAAATAAAGTTTTTTGGATTTTTTTTTTCAAGTAAGCTAATTAGCTTATAAGTCAGGTCATAATTTTTTATAACAAATCAGACCAATTTATACAAAGTCTGGTATGACCTATTCTCTCATCTCACCCTAGTTGTTAGGACTGCCCATATTTATCAACTTTGTATTGATTGTGATTCCAAGTTTGTTGTTTAGTTTGTCTTGGAGAGACTGAACAATGATCACCCTTACAAGTCTTTCACGTGTTTAGGGAATGTAATAGGGTTGTTGACCATGTAGCGAATGTTGCTCGTGGCTTCTCCTTTGGTTTACATATGATATCAAACCCTTTTTGTGGGTATTGATTTATTTTTTGTTTGTGATGTCTCGTAGCATCTGTGTGTAGTTTGGGCTCTTGCTCTCCTTCTTACCAAAAAAATAATAATTATCTTTTTGGAATTAGTAGAAATTAATAATGTAGTGTATAAAACATAAAATAGTTTATTTTATTGAAAATGTTTTTAAAAGGAATAAAAAGATTTCATATGAGTACCTTCTTAGTTTTTGTCTTAATATTATTGGCATATGTTTTAGAGCTATGCTATGTCTTTTTCAAGATGTTTTTTTCCACTTATATTATGTTTGTAGATGTACACATCTACTTCCCAACGTTAGTTAAGAATTTCAACATTAATGCCTTGGTGAAACATTCATACTTTGACAACTTATTGAAATGAATATAATACAAATTGGAGATTTTGCTACTGTTTTAAGTTGAATTTTAAAAAGATTAATTTTTAAATATTGAATATAATTGGAATTTGTACTCAAATTAGTTTCATATGTAGATTTTGTATTGAATGTGCACACCATGTAATTTGTATTGTTGTTAAGTGTAACATAAATTCTTTTAATGCCCTCGCTTGTGCATGGTGCGAGCGAGTGTAAACTTTAACGGTGTACTACTATAGTCATATATTTAAGTTGTTAAAAAACCAAAATATCAACTTTATTCTCAAAACGTCTATCCTCTTGCATATCAAAAGTACCTACAATATCAAGATTTTTATTTTAAAAAAACACTAAGCTTATTGTACTGTTTCGGGAATGCAATAAGGTGGGATTAGAAAGAGAAACACTATGCTTGACAAAATAAGTCATTACATTTAAGTCAAAGTTGATATACAAGTATATCTAGCATCATCGTGCATCTAGATATATAAAGGCACTTGTAAGTACAAATGGGTAAGTGCTTGACTTTAGGTTGTCTCCATTAAGAAGCACCGACGAAGAAGGAGACATGAATTTTAGGTTTTATACATTTTTTAATTATTAAGTTTTTTTTACAAGAGAATACTGGTTTTATTCAACTGAAACAAAATCCATTACACCTTTAGAAATATGAATGTCCGACTAATAAGAAACCACATCTAACTAGTATTGTTCATGAAAAGAAAGGGCTAGGCCAACTAAGGTATGACTTGAGATATTTCCTTCTCTCTTAGTGAAGAAAAGGTCATGTGTAAGAGAAAAAGTTATGATAATTTTATTGATGACTAGTTTCTATTAAAATCATTATTGACTATTTTTAGTGAAATTTTTTTTCAATCACATTTTATCATTTAAAAAATTTGAATTAAACCAATCCAATTTTACTTGGACCAACAATTTGGTGATTTTTCATGTGACTGATGTTGTCTTTCTCTCTCTTTTTTTTATTACCTAATACAAACATAATTTTAAATGATAAAATTAAATATTAAAGAATAGATAAAATCAAATATTAAAGAATATATAAAATCAAATATTAAAGAATATATACATCTTGTTTTCTAAATCATATAAGTATTAAAATTGTACTAATTGAATAAGAAACAAAAGATAATATTTTTTTATCTTAATCATAAGAAACATAAAATCACTTTAAGTGTATTAGTTAATTGTTAAATTTCTTTTTTTATCTTTAATTATCTGTGAAGTCTAGTAATGAGATACAACTATTTTCGAAGAAGGATGGTGTATTTATTGAACCATTAACAAAATAAAATATATTCATTGGTTATCACCACTTAAATCATTTTTATGTTATGAGTAATTTTGAGATAAAATTAAAATTTATCAAACTTCTAATTCAAAATAACCAATTTAAACCATTTTATTGAGTGTGCTTAGATGTCTTATGTTCAAATATCTTCAACTAACAAAACTTAACACAATAACAATAAACATTTGTCAATAAAAAATGTACATATAAAAGTAGGTAGGTAGATGTCCCTCAATAACCCTAAAAAAATCCTGAAACATTGATGAGTTTTATTGTTTTTAATGTATTAAAATGTATCATTATATTAAGAGATTAATGATGATGTATTGAACATATAAAATGATTTTACATTGTCATAAATAATAAATTACAGTTTGAATGACTTTTAAGATAACTTTATAAAAATCAATAAATTACCATAAATGATTGATTTTGATTGAATAACAATGTAGAATTATTTTATATAATTTTTTTTTCTTATATTAATTACATAAATCCTAACCAGAGTAATTACAAAATTACACCAAATTATGTTAATGTGAGACTTCTAAATTTCATGCAATTCACCGAATGTTTGCAATTTCTCTCAAAACAACTTTTTGCAGCCTTAACGCCCATGCCCATTTAATAGTAATGAAGAGAGCTTCAGCCAGAGCTTCTTGTGATAGTGGAGTCCCTTGAAACCAAGAGGTTAAACAACCATTGTGATCCCAAATGCATGCAACAACACCAGAGTCAAACTTCATTAAAAATTGATGCGTCTATAATGTACTTCAAAAAGTCAGGTTGAGGCTTCAAAAAATTAGTTACATCATAACAATTAGTAACAATAAGGCCATATTAAATAGTTTGCTTATTGCAATACCATATTAAATGGTCTCGGGTTCGAGAGATGATAGGTTCAAAACTAAAAATTAGTTACAATAAAATTATATGACCTAGAAAAAGATTAGGTATGATGTGTAGTATTTAAATTTCAAATATGATATCAATGGAGAGTTAGTTATGTAAAAGGAGCTAAAGTTCGAATCTTTGGGAAAAGATATCTGTATTTAATATTTGAATTGTTTCTCAAATAATAAATTAGTTAAAAAAAAAGTTGAATACGATGAGTTTGGTATTTTAATTTTTTGTTTACCTTTTTTTCTAGAGGATTTTTTTGTTTACCTAGTTATCATCTGACTAGCTAAAATTAATTAATTAGATGTTTTGAATAAAAAAAATTGGAAAAAAGGGAAATTGATATTTTTTGGCTTAAATGTAATTAAAGGTTTTTTTTATTTTGTTGGATATGCAATTTAGTACATTTATTTTAAAATTAAGATATTTAGTATTCATAATTTTAGTTCTTTAATTTTAAAGCAAAGATATTTAGTCCTTTTATTTTATTTTTTATAATTTTGGTCAAATTTTAATTTTATCTAAGTTTTTTTATTTAATTAAACTTTAAATATAATATATTCATTTAAGGGATTATTAATAAATAATTTAATTAATTAAAAAATAAGAAATAAAATATAAAAAATTAAATATTAGATCAAAATTATGGATTTTCTAAAATATGGAATTAAAATTATAAATTTTCTAAAATATGGTAATTAAATGTTATTTTAAAATATAGAGACTAAAATTATAAAATATTTAAAATAAGAGAATTAAATATTTTAATTTTGAAATTAAAAAATTAATATTATAGATTAAAGAAAATAGAGAAATAAAAATTATATTTAATTTTTAATGATAAAAATTGACGAATTAATCCATTTCGTGTTGAATAAGAATTGAAGATGCTCCTATTATAAAAAAACAAAGTCACATTTCAATTTCACTCACAAACCCAAAACCAAACACTTTCTCAACTCCTTCCTCCTTGCCCCTTCTCAGATCGCCGGTTCCGTTAAGTCCAAAAACTCAAACCCTAGCCCTAACCCTAACCCTAGCTATTCGAATTCCCCTCCTCTTCGCTCAATCATGGCGACGTCTTTGGTGAGCTCCGCTGGTGGGATGCTGGCGATGCTGAACGAACCACATCTCTCGCTGAAGCTTCACGCTCTCTCCAACCTCAACAACTTGGTCGACACCTTCTGGCCAGAGATCTCTACCAGTCTCCCAAAGATGTGCGCATTCTCCTTTTCCCTTTCGATCTCTGTGTTTTTGCCTCTTTGGATTTGGGTTTTGCGTGTGGTTTTATATTTCTTTGTTCAGATGAAAGTAACATGGTTTCAATTGCTGTGCCCTTTTTAGTTTATCTGAGTATGTTAGCTAAGAATGATGAAAAAAAACTGTTTAATTGCAGTTATTGGATTGTATTTTGTTTTAATTACGGTTTAGTTGTCAAATTTTATTTGCTGGGGGTCCGTTGAGTTCGTGTAGTAACCCACTTTCCTCATATACATTTAGTGATAACATTCCATGATTCAATGCAGTGGCGGACCCAGGAATTTTTTTTTATGTCCGCGCTGTCCCCGGAAATTTTTTTTGTAAAGAAAATTTAAATCAACGCTCTATGTATAAGGTTATGAACCTGCTCAAAATATAGTTGCTTTTGTAACAAGATGCAGATAATAGTTTAACCAAACATTAAGCCCCTAAATTTTACCAATCCTTCAAAATAAATATGAGAATATACTCCAGTACATTCATACATCATCATTCTATTTATAATGGTGAATAAAAAAGTCAACATTACCTGTACAGAAAGCGAGCAAAATCACAATAAATGCCATCATCTCTAGAATATTAACTTGTTTGAGAATGTCAAACCTGACATGAATTGGAAGATATAAAAGTCATTCTCCAATTAAACCCACCCGACTAGCGAGCAAAAGATATGAAGCAAAAAAAGTAAAGCAACACAATAAAAAAAGACTAGATAATAGCAAAAATAATAGAAGCTACAAAGTAAATACCGTGAGTACACTATACTCCAACCAAGAACCAAATTCTTCATACCACTTAGGATTGAATCTATGCATTTTTCCAAACATTTCCGTTTGAGGGAATGGTTTAAGAATTGGTTGAGTTGGCCCCTTCAGCAAATAAGCTCTCCGAATATCCTCTCTCTATATAGGATTTGATGTCATTGAATAAATTGAAGGTATTTTTCCCGGATCCGCTGCAAGATTTTCTATATTAATTTTTGCTTGAGGTGGTTGTTCAAAATTTTGAAATTGAGATGCTTGTGGTAGTACACTTTGTCCTTGAGATTGAGGAGAATTTTCCACAATTGAAACATTTTGTCTCTGAGGTTGACCGGATTCAATTTCTGCATTTGTGGGTTTTAGACATTTGAAATAAGATTTTATCCCTGATAAATAAAAAAGTGAGTTTCAATTATAATGTTTATGCTATTAAAATAGTTATAACAAATAAATAGGTTTAGAAAGTTACCTTTCATTGAGACTTGTTAAATAATTATGAACCCACAATTATAAGCCAGCGATTGCAAATTTCCTGATGCTAGTTGCTATTTGTCTGTAACAGCTAAAACACAATTGCAATTAAAGCAAGTGAATGTGAGTAAATCAACTTTGAGGTAAATTAGAAAATTTTAAGCTAATTTTCAGCATCACTAAAAGTCAAGCTAATGGACAACCTTATATCAAGCTTCTATTAAACGAAAATTGAATGCATAGGAATCTAGGGAAGCTATTACCGTGGAAAGACTCTCGCCACTTGCAATCACCCCTGTACCTTGTTAGCAGTCAAAACCCCTTTCTACACTCGAAGCAACAAGCACAAAATCAAACATCCTTAGCAGTTAGCATCACGACATCACCCCTGGGGCTGTACCATGTTAAAGATTCAATTCAATATTCTTTTTAAGAGCCACAAACACACAATGACACAAAGAGGGCAAATTCCATTTTCAGTTCTCAGAGCACTTTTCACAAACACCACGTGCTCACTCACAACTTCAAGGTGCCGCGCCGAGCCAGCCAAGGTGGTCGTGGCTCGTGGGAGATAGATAGCAGAGGCCAATGGCGGCGGGGTCCACGACGGCTGTGGAGAATAACTGCACACTGCGACGAGGCCCCAAGGGAGCTGCTGAGCTGCACACTGTGACGACGCGGCAAAGGCGATCCGGCGTGGGCCTGCTTCGAGGAGGAGATGCAGTGTGGTCACTGACTCACTGCAGTGAGGCGTGGATGAGAGAGAGAGAAGAGCTGTGTGTTTTATAATTTGTTTTTTATAAAAAAAAAAAAAAACGTAAACTTTTGTCAGTGTAGGTCCGCCTTTGATTCAATGAGATGTGGTCTTGAAAGCATGACTTCTCAATTAAGGGAAATAGTTTTAACTGAATATTCTTTGTACAACATTATATTTAAATAAAATAGAGAGATAAAAAATATATTTAATTTTTTATGATAAAAATTGACGAATTAATCCATTTCGTGTTGAATAAGAATTGAAGATGTTAAGGTGGATGTATGGTTATACGAAGATGGATAAGATAAGAAATGAGGATTCAGCGAAAGGTAGCAATAGTTCCAGTGTGTGAACAGATGAAGGAGCATAGATTGAGATGATTGAGATGGTTTGGACACGTTATGAGATGACCACTGGATGCTCCCGTTAGAACAAGAGTTTGTTATCAAGAGCTCGACACAAAGAGATGTAGAGGTCGACCGAAACTCACCTGGGAAAAGGTAGTTAATTAAGATCTAATAGAGTGAATATAGATTGGCGGACGGTGTGTCTTAGGACGGAGTGGAGAAAAACTATAAGCTTGGTGGAGGTTAAACCCATTAGTATGTCTATGTTCCAGTCGTTCCTTTTTTTTTTAGTTCTTTTCCTCTTCATTTCTCTCCTCCTACTTTCACCCCTATTTTATTTTAGCTTATTTTTCCTTTCTATTGTCTTATTTTCCCTTTTTCTTCCCATCTTCCTTTCTTTTTCTTTGTTTTTTTCCCGACACATCATTGGGTTCATCTACTACCGACCCCAATTAATTTGGGTTAAAGGTGATGTTGATGTTGATTCTTTGTACAACATATCACTTCCCAAATCATTCAGACTTTGTTATTGAAACTTTTTGGTCCTTATTTTGCTTGATACTCTGATTTTGCCCCTTGTTTATTTGCTTAAGTTAATCTTTGATGGGAACACTGAGGATTGAACCTGTGTGTTTTGATTTATGTGTTAAACAGAGAGTTTGCACGAGGTTTCAACCTGTGTTTTGAAAGTATGGCTTCTCAGTCTAGGGATTTTGTTTTAGCTAAGTTTTCTTTGTGCTGCAATACTTTTGGTCTTATAGTTGGCTTGATGGTCTTATGTTTGGCTGGGGTGGTTGTTTGGTGAATTAAATCTTTGGTGTGCGCTGAGGATTGAACCTGTGTGTTTTGATATGTGTTGAACAGAGAGAGTTTGCATGAAGATGAGGAGTTTGATCAACATCAAAGGCAACTTGCTGCACTTCTTGTATCAAAGGTATTTTTGTTCTACTTATTATTTGAACTTGTGTCTTCTATTGAAAATTTATGAGATGCCATTTTTGCTTGTGAAATCATTTTCTTTGAGATGGATCGTTTTTCATAATATTTGAGATATAAGTAATAAGTATCGGCTTTCACTCCTTTTGATCTTACTCAACTTTTAAAGCTGTCACCCAAGGACATATTTTTTTTTCTCATTTCTGTAAACTTTTATTCCCAGATACTGATGTTGGTTTCATAGCTTGTCTTGTATGATCTAATTTTGCTTCGCTCATTAATCTTCAGGTCTTTTATTACTTGGGTGAACTTAATGACTCATTGTCTTATGCCCTTGGAGCTGGTCCTCTGTTTGATGTTTCAGAGGATTCTGACTATGTGCACACTCTTCTTGGTGAGAGTTTTTATTTGGGTTTTGTTTTTCTTTTTTTGATAAGTCATTGTAAACGGACCTTGCAAGGGGCATCCTTTTGTCTATGCAAGTGAGATTGAATCGGTAATATTGGTTCAGTTGTTACTTGTTAGTGGTTTTTTTTTTTTTTTTCATTTTAGTATTCTCAAATATTTGTTATTAACTAATATAAGTGAATTTTGAGCCACAGTAAAATCACGATAAGTTCTAATGGAAATTATGTTTATCTTATTTTATTTTCAGCTAAAGCCATTGATGAATATGCTAGCCTTAAGTCTAAGGCAGCAGAGTCAAGTGATGAATCTATCAGAGTGGACCCAAGGTTGGAAGCAATTGTGGAGAGGCTGTTGGATAAGTATGTGAGCCGTAATCATTCTTCTGATTTCTGTATCCAAATGTATCTTAACTTGAATTTCCCTCACTTTTTGTTGCTTTTCCCTGATTTAGGTGTATCGTGGATGGAAAATACCAACAAGCTATGGGAACTGCTACCGAATGCAGGAGATTAGATAAACTAGAGGAGGCAATTACAAGGAGTGACAATGTTCAAGGAACTCTATCATATTGCATTTACATCTCTCATTCCTTTGTGAACCTTAGGGAGTACAGACAGGAGGTAAGGGAAATAAAGATTTTCTAGTTGTTTAGAGCCCTATACACAGTATGTATCTGGTGATTTTTTCATTTGCTTTTTCCTCCTTTCATATTTACTTGTAGGGTTGTATTCTATTGATATGGGTTATAGTTTTAATTATCTTTGAAATATCTCTCTGGGCTTTGATTCTTAATTGGAATGTTGCATCTTTATCAATTGTGTACTCAAATGAGATGAATATTTGGCTGCTGGACGGGTTTATATGGTTGAGGAAGTGGAAAATCTGATGAACACAATCTGAAACGGAACTGAAAATAACAGCAGGAGATATGGATAAAATATTTTCATTGACAACTTGGTGACCTGTGGCGTGACTTGCAACTTACAAAATGTGAAAAATACTTTTTAACCATAATATTTCTGACAGAAGGTTGACATTGATCCTTGTTCTTTTGTCCAGGTTCTCCGTCTCCTTGTTAAAGTATTTCAAAAGCTTCCTTCACCAGATTATCTGAGCATTTGCCAATGTCTTATGTTCTTGGATGAGTCAGAGGGTGTTGCAAGCATACTAGAGAAGCTTTTACGTTCTGAAAACAAAGATGATGCACTTTTGGCATTTCAAATAGCTTTTGATCTGGTAGAGAATGAGCACCAAGCTTTTCTTCTAAATGTTAGAGATCGCCTTGCACCACCTAAGTCTCAGCCTTCGGAATCTGCACAGCCAAAACCCAGTGAGACAGCTTCTACTCAAAATGTTAGTGCGAATGGACAGGATGATGTTCAAATGACAGATGATGATTCTACTCCTACGGTCAATGTGCCAGAGGATCCGATTGAAACCATGTATGCTGAGAGGTTGAACAAAATAAAGGGAATTTTGTCTGGGGAAACCTCAATACAATTGACTCTGCAGTTCCTTTACAGTCATAACAAGTGAGGCAATTTCTATGGTCTTATTATAGTATATCCATTTTTCATTGTTGGTTTTAATCTCCCTGTAGTATTGTTTTCATTCTTACACTTCCACTGCTTTGTTGCAATTTGCATTTAGATCTGACCTTCTTATTCTAAAGACAATAAAGCAGTCTGTGGAGATGAGGAATAGTGTCTGTCATAGTGCTACAATATATGCCAATGCAATAATGCATGCTGGAACAACTGTGGATACTTTCCTCAGGGAAAATTTGGTCAGTTACTATTATAGCTTATTTTGTATTTGTCCCCTCTCCCTATGGTTTCCCATGCATTTTGATTGCTTTCATCCTTAAGAATTTTATCCCTTGAAAATTTTAGGATTGGTTGAGCAGAGCTACTAATTGGGCCAAATTTAGTGCAACGGCTGGTCTTGGTGTAATCCATAGAGGCCATTTGCAGCAGGGGAGGTCACTGATGGCACCATACTTACCTCAGGGTGGGACTGGAGCTGGTGGTAGTCCATACTCAGAAGGTGGTGCTCTCTATGCCCTTGGTCTTATTCATGCTAACCATGGAGAGGGCATCAAACAATTTCTTCGTGATAGCCTGCGCAGTACAACTGTTGAGGTGCTCAAATAATGCTCATGTTCTTTTTTGCAGAACCAGAAATAACCTATAGTTATGTATTTAATGTGAGTTTTATGGGCAGGTTATTCAACATGGTGCATGTTTAGGTCTTGGTTTGGCATCCTTAGGAACTGCTGATGAAGATATTTATGAAGAAATAAAAAATGTTCTCTACACTGATAGTGCTGTTGCTGGCGAGGCTGCTGGTATTAGTATGGGCTTACTCATGGTTGGAACTGGCAGTGATAAGGCAAATGAGATGCTCACTTATGCCCATGAGACTCAACATGAAAAGATTATTAGGTAAAGGTGTTTCACTTGACAAGGTGTGAAACTGTGGCTTCTCTTGCATCGATATTTATGATTGTTCAATATTTCAGGGGGTTAGCATTGGGAATAGCTCTTACTGTTTATGGAAGAGAAGAAGAAGCTGACACTTTGATTGAGCAGATGACTCGGGATCAGGATCCAATATTGCGTTATGGTGGCATGTATGCTTTGGCCTTGGCGTATAGGGGAACAGCAAACAATAAGGCCATACACCAGTTACTGCACTTTGCTGTGTCTGATGTGAGTGATGATGTCAGGAGGACTGCAGTTCTAGCGTTAGGGTTTGTGTTGTACTCTGATCCAGAGCAGGTTAGCTCTCCTTTTCTTTTTATTTTCCCTTGTTCTGGATTGCCTTTCTGTGGTTGTATTGTTTTTTTGGGTTATTTTGTTGATATTTTCAATGTTGTATTTATGGCAGACTCCACGAATTGTTTCCCTCCTATCAGAGTCTTACAATCCACATGTTCGATATGGAGCAGCTCTTGCTGTGGGTATTTCCTGTGCGGGTACAGGTCTCAGTGAGGCTATTTCTTTATTGGAGCCTTTGACATCGGATGTTGTTGATTTTGTTCGTCAAGGTGCCCTTATTGCAATGGCTATGGTCATGGTTCAGATCAGTGAAGCTAGTGACTCACGCGTTGGAACATTTAGGTAAGTCCGTCCTATTTATTTTGGACAGCAAGGCTATATATTTGTTGTTTTCTTACATTCATTGTGTTCTAGGCGACAATTGGAGAAAATTATTCTGGACAAGCATGAGGATACCATGAGCAAGATGGGAGCAATTTTGGCATCAGGAATCCTTGATGCTGGTGGCAGAAATGTGACCATAAGGTTACTTTCTAAGACAAAACATGATAAAATTACTGCAGTGGTTGGTCTTGCAGTTTTCAGCCAGTTTTGGTATTGGTACCCTCTAATTTATTTTATAAGCTTGGCCTTTTCGCCCACGGCTTTTATTGGGTTGAACTATGATCTGAAATCCCCGAAGTTTGAATTCTTGTCACATGCAAAGCCTTCACTTTTTGAATATCCCAAGGCTACTACTGTTCCCACGACTACTTCAACTGTGAAACTTCCCACTGCTGTTCTGTCAACCTCAGCTAAGGCTAAAGCTAGGGCTAAGAAAGCTGAAGAACAGAAGGCTAATGCTGAAATTTCATCTGCTCCTGACTCTGCATCAGTTGCACCAAGTGGTGGAAAAGGAAAGTCATCTGGTGAGAAGGATGGAGACTCAATGCAGGTAATGCATTTTTTTTAATTAATTAATGAAAGCCTTCCTTAGATATTTCTGAATTCAAGGCACTATTTAGAAGACCTTAGAAAATAAAAAAGAAAGGGTAAGGTTGAAAATTTTCTTGAGGTTGCTTGCTAGTTGCTAGCATGCATTATGTGTATTTGGAATTTTGTATTGAGCATTGGCTGTTAAGTCTGAACAGTATTTTTTTGTTTTCTTCCTCATCATTTAGTCTGGATGGTGGGTACTGATTACTCCCTGTCCAAATTATTTGTTGCTAATTTTGTTGTGTGTGGGAGGTTGAGAAGTTTAAGTGACTAGTATTAAGTTAATATTAGGGATTGTGGATTGCAGTTCTGTTGCCTGAATAATTTCTTCGGTGGTGTTACAAAGTAGGTCCAAGACTTGGTATGGAAAGAGGGGGAGGAGGGTAGCTATTTGCTTGTAAAATGAATTGGCTGTGATTTGATCCTGGAGGTCAAACAGTCCCGATAGATCTTGGCTGGATATTTTTTGCATGTGGGCAGAGTGATGGTAGAGATTTTTTCTTAAATGCAAAATTGATATTATAAACGAAGTGTTGTTGATTACAAACTATTAGATACATGACTTATCACATGTATTCGTTTGCTTGATGACCTTTTTAAATTTAATACTTTTGAAGGTTGATAGCCCAACAACGGAGAAGAAATCAGAGCCTGAACCATCTTTTGAGATTCTAACTAATCCTGCGAGGGTGGTTCCTGCACAGGAGAAGTGTATTAAATTTTTGCAGGATAGCAGATATGTTCCGGTTAAGTTGGCACCATCAGGATTTGTGCTTCTCAGAGACTTGCATCCTACTGAGCCAGAAGTGCTTGCTCTTACTGACTCGCCCTCATCTACCACTTCTGCTGCTGGTGGGTCAGCAACAGGATTGCATAGTTCTTCATCAGCCATGGCTGTGGATGAGGAACCTCAACCTCCTCAACCATTTGAATACGCCTCATGAGTTTGGACCTGATTCCGCTAAGTTCAAATATTCGTCATGGTGCTTATGAAAATTGGATCTTCTGAGGAGACTAGCTACCTACCTGTGAATGGATCAACTACTGCTCTGTTGCCCACTTGAAATCGAGTTCTGGGGCTTGGTTTTTAACCTGAAAGCACTGTACTGTGGTATTTGCTCCAATATGTAGTTAATATGTTAACTGGTTCATTCTATATATTTTCAAAGTGGGGTGCAGAAGCAGCGTGCGCTAATCTGCTGTGTCAATGTGTTTTACTTTTTTATCGTTTCCGATTTGTTTTTGAAGTACTTCTCCAATTTCTGGTAATCCAATGGGGGGCCAAGGATTCTATTTGTAGGGTAGTGGCACTTTTTAGAGTTTCTTTCTCTTTTAAAAACTCGTTAATCTTTTATGTTTACTATTAACAGCTCGAGATTACGAATTTCTGAAAGTGAATTTAAGCTCTCTTATCTCTTATTAATTGTAGTTGGTAGTTGTGAAATTACGAAAGGAATTAGGATCGAGTTAGATTTATGATTTTCCTTGTCAATTTAAAATGAAAAACGGTGGACTGTATGAAAGGGGGGTAATGAATGTGCGATTTGTTTCCCGGGATTGGCATTTGGCAGTTCCTTTGGGTTACGATGTTCTTCCTTATGTAAACATCATAATATGATATGATCTTTGCCAGCCTAGCTCTGACTCGTTATATTAGCCTAGTTATATAACCGTTGAATTGATAGATCTTGTTAAGTGGATCAATAGCTATGTTTATGCAAAAATTACTCATTTCCTAAGGAGTCAATAAATAGAAACAACATTTAGCATAGAGAACTTCAATTCTATTTATTTTATTTTATTTTTGTCCGAGATAAAATGTCAACATTTTCCAAAAGAAAAGTAGTGCTTTCATGTTGTGCTTACATAGTCAACTCTTATATCCGAACCTCAATATTCTGTCTTCGAAACTCTTATAAGTCTGTAGTTCTTTCTATAATTAATATACAACTTATTTCAGGAAAGACAATAATTTATTTAGTAAGAATGTAGTACATCTTATTTTTAAGAAACGATCATTTAATTTTTTTATAGTTTTTGAGAGAGATTTTGAAGAATGAGTAATTATTTCTTCAATGATAAGCTCTCCAAGCATATATTGAATTGATTTATTTTAAAGATATAATCTATATCATTATTTTTAAAAACTTGAAATAACGCATTTATATTAAAAAAAAAAACTTTCCGAAAGTTGAAGGTCAATGAAACCATATGATGACAACATATTTCCTTTCTTAAAACATTTTACATCCCATTTTTTTTTTTTGTTCAGATATACGAAATAGAATTTAATTCAAGAGAAGTTGCAAAAGTCGCAAGATACTTGAACCTTAAACCAAAATTACCTTTGAAAATAATGTAGAATATATATTCTTAAATTCATTTAATTTTTTTTTCCTTTCTTTTTATGTTATAAAGTTGGCCATATATTAAACCAAATATTTTTAAATTATAAAATAGATAAATTTTTCAATTTCTAAAATATATTTAAGTGATAGTTAATAATATTCTATAATTATCCACACATTTATAAAATAATAGGTATGTTTTTACAAAACAATATTTTTTAATTCTGAAGTTACATTCTTAAATCATTTTTTTAGTATATATATGATTAAAAAATCTAGGGAAAAACTGGGACCCTAAGCGTTGGTGATTAAAAATTAGAAAGGGTTCATTTATTAGTTTATAATGCTTTTTTTTTTTTTTTAAAAAAAAGAACTAAGTTTTAGACTGATACAAAACTATTCTCTCGAAACGTGAATTGACAATAATGAGTCATATATATATTTGAAAGAGTTTAATAAAGATTAACAAAGCGGAACATATATAGAAAAGAGTTATAATACAGTAACTGACACAGACACTAGTAGTATTTAGTGGAACATAATTTTATAAACTCGGCTCGTCCACTCAAACTTTAGTCATAAAAATTCATTTTATATAAAATAATAATAAAATATCTACTAATAATATACCAATTAAACATTTCAATAACATAATAAAATAAAATAAAAAATCATAATACTTAAATCACTAAATCTAATAATAAATTATTATTTATTTATTCAATTAAACATTTCCTTCTGAATTGGATCCTTGCTTGCAGGAACTGCACCGTACTGGTTCTGATAGTGTGCCATTCTATCCTATATTGTATTTATTTATTCAACCTTCATACATAAGGTTTTGGTTTAGTGAATTCATAAATACACACATCGTATATGTAGGCATGGTCTTGTCATGCCACGTCACTCTTCTTGCTACCAACTGTTGACAAATGTCAGCTTCACATTGCTTCTCCGCTAGCCACGTGGCTACCATCACCATTCCACATCTTTCAGGAAGCCATCCAAACGTGTGTGTACCTTTTTCCTTCCCTTTGTTTCCTCACAAGTAGTAATTGTCAATATTTATTGTCTTAAATTTCATTTTTCATTCTTCCTAATAAGAATGTAGTGTAATGTGCTCAATTTGATTTTGAGAAGATATTATAAATAATAAATAATTTAGCCATACTTTATCTTTCCATATGAATGAAATAAAAATATATTTGTTTTCTATTTTTTTCCCGCATTTTTGTTCCTTCTTTATCTCTAATTTCTTAATATATTATTCATACAATTAAATTTAATAAAATTCTTTGTATGTATTTTAAAAGATAATTTATAAATTAACCTTTTAACAGTTTTCAACTACAAACTTTGAACTACTAGTCAAGTTTTCAGCTTTCAATATAAAACGTGGCTGCCATATCATATTCTAATTAATCATGAAGTATTACCTAGCCGGATAAGAGATGATGAATAATATTTAAGTGAGTTTTCTAAACGGTATGATCCGAATTCAACTCCTAAGTATGAAATAGAATAGAATATGGCAGCAAATGTTCATATCACAGCCAATGCGATCTAGGCATTATTAGCACCAAGCAACCCTTTTCTTCTGAATCTAGTGACTAACCAAATCCTATAAGAGAAAATTTTACATAGAAAAAAAAATAATAATAGAGAAACTATAGTGAAACCCTTATCATAGGGAAGTATCGGGAGATGCAAAAGAAAAGAAAAAATAAATATTGAATTTACATGATTTTCCTCATCCCGTGGGGAGAATCTGTACACAAGTTGGGGGTAGTGGTATACATTTACTCAGATTGAAATCATGTTCAGCTGGTGGTTAGAAATGATCACTGCATATGCCTGTTGTATGCATATCCTCAGATATCTTGAAAAACCAACTGATTGAAGCACATTCAAATTACCAGCAAACTACGAAAAAATGCCAGTAGTTAAAGTAAGTGTCTCCCATTAAACATTAAGTTGCTTTTCCAGTTCTGCCATTTTGTATTGAGCTGTTGTCTGAGTTAGGCTTGGGGTTGAAAAACTTTGCAACTGCTTGATACAGATTTTCTTCCTCAAAAGGCTTTGAGACATATCCATCCATCCCATATTTCACGCACTCATCATATGTTGCGTGAATTACATCAGCTGTCATGGCCAATATAGGTATATGGTACTTGTCTTTCCACCCATTTCCTTCACCATTCATCTGCTGCTCATTTGCCTTTGTTTCCATCATCCGAATTCGCTGAGTTGCTTGAAACCTACAAATATTATTACGATATTTTATCAAATCCATCTCAATATCAAGAGCTGATGATGGCAGAGTCAACAACACGGTTGATGATCATAGGGAACACTCAAGTTAACGTACAAAATTATAAGATACGAAAATTCCAGAAATTATTTTCTTTATAATGTTGAATTAAAAGATACACCTATTACCTAACATATTTAAAATCTTCTTTCATATTTTGGTTGTAGATGCCATCTTGCACAATAAATTGTCCATGGAGTGATTAATGTGCCATTTCAAATCCTCAGAGGAAACCATCTATTGCCAGGGATTAAAAACATATTTTACCCTTATAACAAAACAGCCATCCATGGAGTAATAAATGTGCTATTTCAAATTATCTAACATATCGTAGACAATTCTTGCTCATGTTATGCAACTTTGGTTACAAGTTATAGGCAACCCTGAATATAAATCGTGTTTGCTTGAATACTGGACCAGCTATGTGTACACAAGACACACGATTACTCCCAAATACTCTTTCATATTCCTAATATATATCATGCTTCCACGCGATAGTCAACAAACCTCAACTAGTAAAGTTGAATGCATATAAATTGCAAAAAGATTTTATATTAACACAGCAGCTATCAATGTTAACACTTTTAATTGTGTAGCTTTTGATAAAAGAAATTGTTTACAATCTAATCTAGGTTATCTGTAAATAATACAGCAAAAAATATCGAAATAGTAGCATACAATAGTGTTAAGAGAAATCGCATTTGTATATAAACTTTATACAAATAAAAATGTACAACAAAAGAGAGAAAAAGGAAGAAAAGAGAGAAGTGTGACTAAAGATTGATTGATGGATAGAGATAAAGAGAAAATAGAATTGTAAAAAACGCATGAATAATATAACTATTAAATAGGGAAATAATCAATAGTCAATGCAAACAAGCGTACCCGTCCATTTCTGGCATTTGAATATCCATGAAGCAAGCATCAAAATTGTGAGGCAACTGCAGCATTTCAAGAGCAGTTTTGCCACTTTCTGCACACGTCACATCAGCTCCAAAATTTTTTAATGCACCTGCAGCGACTCTCCGGTTTACCACATTGTCATCAACCACTAAGATTTTTTTCCCACAAAGAAGGCTTCGTACAAAAGTGGAACCACTAGGCTTCATGTCTTTCCCATGCTGCCTCTTCTTCCCCGTTCCAAGAACTTGCTGAAGACAAGCAGCCACCATGCTAGCTCTTAGAGGCTTCATGATCACAGTGTCGCTGAAACCTGCGGCTTTAGCTTTATCAAATTCCGCATTACCGATGTTGGTCGCAAGAAGGATCATTTGAGGTATCTTAAACATATGCCCATTTTGTTTCCAGTCCAGTTGCCACACATTGAAGATCTCGTCCTCTCCACAAACCCATGAATCTTTCTCGACAAAAATAATATCAGGCTGAAATAATCTGCCACAACCAAGCAGTTTAACTCAGTGAATGAACTGAGCCACACATACATAAACAAAACTCAGAAAAAGAAAGTTTAAAATTTCAAAATCCACGTCAAGCTTTGTGAAGACACATTCTATAACATATTGAAAAAAGTAGCATAGTTTGTTATCAAGTTGAAGATAGCTCTCCCAAAACACCACATAAAACTCCAATAGGGGAAAAAATTCGTTATGACAGCTTAGCATTTTAGTTAGACAAGACAATGCTACATATGCCAGCCTATACATGGAAGACCATAATTAGATGAGATGCTAGCTGGGTATACAGTAAGTCAGTATACTCCCTGATTTAACTGTAGAAAATGCGTTTTAATGAAGATTGCAAACTCAGTTTAAAGAGATTAAGAA
Organism: Glycine tomentella; assembly: GCA_007407185.1. Classification (NCBI taxonomy): domain Eukaryota; kingdom Viridiplantae; phylum Streptophyta; class Magnoliopsida; order Fabales; family Fabaceae; genus Glycine; species Glycine tomentella. The sequence continues at coordinate 276,418 of PYAF01001761.1, forward strand.
TTATAATATAATTCATAAGCATGTTAACAATAATTACTAAAATGATAACCAATAAGGGCAATTAAAATCTTACCCCGAGGTCAAAGAACCATTTTTCCCACATAAAGAAACAGCCTTATTGATGCTATTTGCAACTTTAGCCTGTATCCCTAGTCTCTTCAGATGGTATCTAGTCACTGCTGCTCTAACAGGTTTTCCATCAACCACTATGGCTTTAAGCCCTCTAAAATTGGAAGGCAGATCTTCCAAATTATGTTTCTTCATGTCAGTTATTGCATTTTTCTCAATTGTTCCAAAATCTGCAGTAAATGAAAATGTGCTGCCAACCTGTGGTTGGCTTATGAAACTTATCTCACCACCCATTAGTTCAACCAGGCATTTACTGATACTCAAGCCAATGCCAGTACCACCATAATGTCGAGAGGTTGAGCTGTCTGCCTGCACAAAAGGCATGAAAATCCTATCTTGGGCTGAGAAAGGAATTCCAATTCCAGTGTCCTCTACACTGACCATCAAGGTGACTTGCTCATAAGATTCACTGGCCACCTTTTTAACAGAAGCATCAAAGAAAAATTCTTCATCGGCAATTAGATGCTTAAAATTGTCCCAGCTGTTCCGCTCATCAGCTGCTTCATATCCACTTAAAGTTTTGGAATTATAACCACCAGACATATGCACAGGTTCATCTGATCCTCTGTTTATAAATTTCTCAGTTTTTCCATTCATTGTGGACATTCTATTTTCAGATAGATGGACTTTCACAAATATATGTCCTCGCTCAGTGAACTGCAAGATATTAATCAGTAATGTTTTCATGGAGTACCTTGCTAACAAATTACTACATAAAATTGAGAAAACGAACTCGAAGGATTCAAATACACTCTCCCAGGTAAAAAAATTGTATCTGGTTAGATTAGAAGTACATTTCCAACACAACATGAATATTAGTAATGCAAATGCACATTACATAAGACAAATTAACTTTGAAAATTCCACTTACTTTAACAGAGTTGCCAACAAGATTTGTTACTATTTGTCTGAATCTCCCAGGATCTCCCATAACAATATCTGGAACTTTATCAGAAACAAACACCGCCAGCTATACTTCCCAAAACCATATTAAGTCCAAGTCAGAAGAATTGTGAATTGGAACCGCAGTAGCAACATCATCACCCAATGATATAGGAACCCAGAAAGGTGTAACAGAGAGGAAAATGAAATAAAGTCGTCAATTAAAGAAGCAAAAAATATGAAATTCTACAACTTGGATAAACCAAAATGACCTCTAGGCCTTCACAATCGGTTTAGCAACAGTTACACATACCTCTAAACCTTTGTTCCTGGACTTCTCAGAAAAAAGAGAAAGGACATCATCAAGTATGGAACGAATGTCAAATGGAACTGCTTCCAGCTCTAACTTGCCAGCTTCAATTTTAGCCCGGTCAAGTACCTCATTTATTAATGCTATCAGAGCCTTCCCACATGCTTGAGCAGTCTGGGCATAATCTCGTTGAGTTGAACTCAATTCTGTCTTTAGAAGCAGGCCAAGCATTCCTATAGCAAAACAGATATTAATGATAGCATCACTAATGAGAAAGTAGAAGGTATGAAAGAATGTGTTACTTTTTAGAGGAGAGACAGAGAGAATCTTGAAGTTACCTAGAATGCCATTCATGGGTGTTCTGATTTCATGAGAGACAGTAGCTAGAAACTGACATTAAAAGAAAAACCAGTTTTAGTGATCGGTGAGTAATCAAAGGAACTAATGAACTGTGCTAACAGTATGCCAGGAAAAGTACCTGTGACTTGGCAACATCAGCTGCTTCTGCTCTGACTTTTAATTCCTCCATTTGATGAAAATCATCCTCTACTTTGACAATGTGATTTCCAGCACCATATAAAATATAACCCACTAATAAAAGAATCACAAAGAATAAGAATGCCGTGGTAAGTGCTATCCAATTTGTTGGTGCCTTCTGGTGATACCTGTTCAAAAACCTGATGATAAGCATCTGCTGACCAAAAATTGAAACTTCTTGCAGAAAATATACAACAGCCACAAGCACCTACCTACATATCATTGTATGATTCCTGTATGGATCTCCAAAATCAAGCTTACTTTCATGGACAAGAGACATATCACCTTCTTCGTTTTGGTTGCCATACATGATTAAGGGGTTAGTAGAATTTGTGATATCATATACGTTCACCAAAATTGCTTGGTGACCAGCAAGTTGACCAAGTAAATTCTCCACGAGGGACTCAACATCAAAGGATCCTCCAACATATCTGCTTCCAATTAAAATGTTTATTGAACACGATGGCATAAAGAATTTTACGGGAAACATAAAGCCGTTAGATTGAACCAAAGTCGCAGACTCATCCTCCAGGTTTTCTATAGAAAGCAATTTCGGAATTCAAACTACAAATCAGAAAAGTCAAGAACAAAAGACTGATAGCACAAAAATAACTACTACAATGGAAATGAACAGAAGTGGCTGTCACATCTTTTGTCTTCAGTGCAGGCAATGAAGTAGTAATGGACAAAAATAATAGCCTGACTGCCAGAGTGCAGTCTGTCTTTTATCATTAATTGACGTTTCATGCTGGAGCAACCATCAGGGTTACTCATTGAGACTTGGAACTTGAGAATAGGTAAAGTCTTCCTTAGACTTATTATTACCCTTATTTTAGATAAAATAAAAAAGACATGTAATTACCCAATGGTGCTTTTTAAAATGCATCATTAATGCAACTAAGATTTTAACCAGCCCTCATCCACTTACCACTCATATGAGCCACGAGACAAAAGTCACAAAAATATTTGTGAAAACAAACTTGGCAAGCCAAAAGGAATTCATGAGGACATACCCTGCGGTTGCTTTAATGCGCTCTTCCATTGTTGGCTTTGGAGGGAGCTTAGATTTATAAACAGGAAATGTTAAAACCACACCAAGATGATGAGAACCCAACAGATTAAAAGGACTAGTGAGAACAGCTTTCCCAGTGGCCCTAGCCCTCAAAATATTCTCTCGGTCCTCCTGCATCGTGCAAATGAGAAATTACAGTTAAAAAGTTATAGACTGATAACAGAAGCAGAAACAATGTTGACAGGGTTTGAAATTTACCTCCCCGGACATCATATCAATAGATTCGAGGTAAGAGACTGTTTCTTGCGCAAATATCACCGGTGCATACTCATCTCTAACCAGTGAAGGCTCTCTTTCCATTGTCTTTATAACCCATCCATGTTGCTTCTCAAATGTTCCCCTCTCCGAGTTAACTACTCTTTGTGCATAGGCCACCCCACTGAGTAATGGCCGTTCAAATGCTGTCCGGGCTGTATACTCTGCAAAGGTTTCCTGATGAGCAATGAACAATAGTCAAGATATACAAAAATCTGAGTACAAAAACAGCACAATTAGATTAGAAGCATATGATGCTGATACCAGAAATATAAAAAATTAAACCCAACATTCCATAAGTAGTTCCAAATCCAAAGCAGAATGGGAAGATCAAGTACAAACCTGGTCAATGGCAGAAGGGGTTCTGTAGTAATGGAAGGTTGAAACAAGGATGGCAAGGGCATGGACATGGTTGACACTGACGCTGAATTGATCTTGCAGCATTCTTGCCCTTTGATCACAGAGGCTACCCAGTACCTCTTTCCTTCTAACTTTAGTGTCAGCATCCATTTTACTAAAGATGAAACAGCCAATTAGAGCCATGAGAAGGATCCACAGCATCAAAAACTTGGGCAGCCATGCCCTATGTGCCTGAATGAAAGTGTACTTTCTTTTGCTCCCCGCTTGCTCATGTAACTTCAAAGCCATGGTGTGGTGCCTCAGGCTCTTCATCTTCAAACCAAGACCCATAACCAACAATTTCTCTCTGCCCCTACCTATCTTTCTGCCCTATTCATCATCTATAAAAGTCGGAAGAAGCCCCAAAAATAATTTGGTTAGTGCTTATATAGGAGGACCTCACTATGCTTAAAGTTGAAAGTAGTACTAGCAAAAACACAGACACTTTTCTCTGATGGTTGGAAGGAAAAGGTCACAGAAACAAGACTCCATGTACGGCATCATTGCAGCATTGTTTTGCGCGATTCAAAACTCAGAAAGAAAACCAAAAGCAAACTAGCACAATGAATGATTGACCAGTTGGACAAATTATTTTCTTTATGTTATCTCTTATTAAAGAAAGAAGCTAAGCCTATTGCAAAAAATCACCACCCAAAAAAGAAAAAGAAAAGGAAAAGGAAAAAACTTCAAACAAAAAGACCCAGGATTTAAAAGAAGAATAATTGAGAGACAAGCATGAGTCTCAAAAGATGTATGAAAATAAAAAAAGAAGCTCAAATTCCAAAGAACCACCTTCCCCTTCCCCAACAGCCAATATTTGTGTATTTCAACAGAGTTTTGGGAGTTAAGGATCAGAATAAAAAAATGGAAGAGAACTCTAATCAATAATCATGCTGAGTAGGCGTGAAACTAGTGCTTGCTTAAGGACAAAGAAGAGCACGTTCACCCTGTTTCCTCCATATAATAATCAAAGCCAGAGATTGACCCCAAAAAACCATACACACACAGCGAAGCACACAACCCAATGAGAAAGAGAGAGATGGAAAAAGGGAGTTGTTGAGACTCTTTGAGAGAGAGAGAGAGAGAGAGAGAGAGAGAGAGAGAGAGAGAAACCATATTTACCTGTCTGTACATGAAAGAGAAGAAGGTGGCTGTGCAATGAACAATTGGAACCGGTTTGGTTTGTTTGGTCTTGATCTGTGTGTGTGCCCCTCTCTCTCTCTCTCTCACTATGTACTTGTTTATTTTTTTATACCCTTTTTTATTACTATATGTGTGGTTCCTTTAATTAATTTAAGCACATCACAAAACTAAATCGAATTTTCATGATTTTCCCAGATACGGTGTTGTCCCCCTTCCACTTCACAGTTCACACACACCACAAAAATATAGTACATCGGTCAAGTCAAGCCCTCTCTCTCTCTCTGCAACAATGCTAATGAATTTCTTTTCACACCAACTGTCTCTAACTCACTGTCTCCTCCCCAAATTAGTAAAATTTTTTATCTTTTCAAGTTGATGATAGCTTTAGAAGAAACCCAATAATATTATGAAGTATGAAGTGTTTGGTGTAGAGCACAGTGGTGAGTGAAGTCTGAAAAACTATTTACCTTTTTACTGTTTGTTTCCACTTTGGAACTTGCAAGTTTCCACACACACTTCTTCACTCGAACCACGACACTTTCATGCAACCCGAATCATTTTATTTTATTTTTGTCACCTGGGTATTTTCTCAGTTCATCGTTTCCTTGCACTTTTTCTGCGTTCCAACGTTAAGAATTGGAACAGGGGAGAGAGAAAACCAGAAACTGGAAATCGCAATCACAAATCTGAGCGATAATGACATGGCGACAAGGCGCGGATCTTATTCCCGTGTGAATTACCATAAACACCATCCACTTATAAATCGACATTAAATTAATTAATTAATTAGTTGGCTTGTCTTTGCTCGTATTGCGACTCTGGACCGAACTAAACCAATGTTTATGTTACCTTCAACTAACCCCGTAATCCATTCTAGTAATGTTCTGTTACATTCACACTACAAGCGGTTAATTTAGTTATTTTTTTAATTTCTCTTGGTCAAACTAACACAACATTAATTAATATTTAAATTATTTGTATAAAATAACCTATTCGCGAAAAAAGGGAACCAGTGTTGGCCATACAATACATATCTCCTTGTATATTTGTTGCTAAAAATGTCTTTGCCTAGAATGATTTCAATACTTTTTTTGTTAAAATGCACACTAAAATAAATTCTAAACTGCAGTAGTAATCACTTTTTTTTTAAAATTAAAATCATATTTGTCCAAAATTTATTTTAATTTTAAAATATTTTATTTTTAAAACTAATCAAAATTAAAAAGAATCTTTACCCGTGAACATCGGTTTAATTGGTTGGTACAAATGTACTTTTTTCCACCACTGTGTTCCACAGTCAACTTTCTGTAAAGTCTAACTATCATTGTTGTTGTTGTAGTGAGGGGACTATAATATAAACTCTGCATTTTATCTAAATTCTTCAATTTTTAAATTCTTAAATTACTCTGATTCTTTAATAAAATTATGAACCATAATATTCCTATTTTTACACAGTTCACCTCCTTAACACATATCAAATTCTTTCGCATTATTGCAAATTCTCCATCAAAATAAAAGCATGGATTTTAATATAGGGATGCAGCTATTTGTACTATCAATTATCTGGGTTCAGTACTCTCGATAATGGAGTATTAGTTTACATTACTAAATACTGTAAATATTATTTTACACAAGATATTGTCTTATTTAAAATTTATTTTACCACATCACATACACCATAATCAAATTTAATATGGTTAAATGCATAATTATTTATTTATATAACTCAATATTAGCAAATACAGTATGAACCAAAGTGTCTGTTTCTCTATTTGCACTTCTGATTAATATCTTATTACAATTAGCATTTCCACTATTATCTGCACCTAAAGAACCATTATATTAAATTTCAAGAGTTTATTTTAATATATTATTAATATAAATATCTTTATTATATATCAATTAATTAGGGATTATCATAAAGATGATTTTTAAAGTAATTATTATAAAATTTAACAATTTTTAATCATATAACAATTTATGATTAAATAAATAAACTTTTACTTTGTCAAAAAAAAAACCACAAAACTTTTACAGTGTAAATGCATTTAAATTTAAATTCAGGTTGCAATCGAGTATATATTCAGTAGTAAGTTTATTCGAGCTTCAAATTATGTATACATACTCTGACACTCCTTAACTAATAATAAGTTAGTATCATAATTTCTTAAGGTAGACTCATTTAAATAAATTCTTTTTTTATCAAACAAATATACTTTGTCTGTGTTTTGATTTTAAATGACGATCTCTAATGCTGATCCTAATATTGACTTTGTAATTTTAACATCATACGATTAATTAATTGTAACGAAAGAAAGAAAGTATAGAGGCTAGGACAAAATCAGATTTGGTATCCTTATCAATAAGTTTAATCAAATGATAACATATGCAGTGTTTTTTTTTTTTAATTCTGAAAGAAATATTTGATAAGATGATTTGATATTAAATTCTGCAACATATATTTTTGCTTTTAGTTCATGACTGATTTTTTAGACTAGTTCGTGGTAACATTAGTAGCATTTTATCAGTTTTTTTTTTTTCCTACTAGATCTCTCTGTTTTTTACTATCCCACATCTAGCTTCTCTTACAACTCATATCTATCAATTTATCACTTTTATTTTTCTATTTATTCCTCTTTTTTTCTCCCATATATCAAAAAATGAGATATACGGTAATATTTTTCTTTTTTTCTTTTTATTAAGAGGGGTCATGATAAAAATAAAATTTAAAAAATCATAAATAGTTAAAAAATATAGAATTTTTATTTGTTCTTAATAAGACTGCTAGCTTTGATCAAACTCAAAAATGGCATTAACCATAGACATTACAACAAGGAGTGGTAGGCAAGGAGTTAAGAGAGATGGGGATAAAAGTAAAAGCCTGACACAATCTCCATTTGGTTACAAGGAATTCACCTTACATTTACTTATAAATTTTAAATAAATTCTATATCAAACAATTAATTATGTTTTAATTCAAACAATATATAAAATCAATTAATAAAAAATATCTTAAAAATTAAAAGAATTAAATGTAATTTTTAATTAAATTTGCAATTTAACTTTATAATTTTATATTATTATAATTTCAATATTAAAATAACTAATTTATAGTTTTAATAATTATAAAATATCAAAGTATGAAAATAAAATCCTCACTCTAATATATATATATATATATATATCATATCAATTAATTATATATATATATATTATAAATATATAATATTATAAATATAAATATATCATAGTATAATATATAATTAAAAAATCAATTTTGATGAAGACGATACATAATTATAATCTAATAGTTAAATCAATAAAAATCAAATTAATTTTTATATGAAGTTATTTAAAATTTATAAGTAA
>PYAF01001761.1:284613-310947 GCA_007407185.1 Glycine tomentella
ATGACTAAAATTTATAATAATCAAATTTGTTTATGTACATTGTGCAGGATAAATATTTACTTTTAAATATATACATTATATTTTAACTACAAATTTGTGATAAAGAAATATTTTTAAACATATTAATTATATTTTAAAATTATGATAAATAATTTATATTATGATAGAATGTTATTTTTAATTACTGATAATTTTTATTAAAAATTATTAAAATTCATGCTAAAACTAAAAAAAATATTGAAAATAATAGATTGAAAGATAAAAAGTAAAAAAAAAATAATCTAAAAATGTTCTCAATAAATAAAATGTAACACCTCGTATGCATCCGGTGTATTAACATATTACTTAATTAGATAAACACATAATTACTTTGATTAAAAAGCCGCGAAAGCGATTTCATTTTTAAACCATATTTCCTGATTCATTATGTATAGTACATAAGACCACAAAGCATAACTAGCCCCTTTCGATCCATATAACAAAAGAAAGGCAGAACACAACAATATCCAACAGATATAACAGGAGGAATAAAACCAGTCATGTATATATATACATCAAGTTCTCAGGACCACACATGTGGTTATACAAAACAATGAGCACCACATGCTACAACCTCAAAAGTCTCATCCTCCCACGAGGGCATACAAACCACATAAAGTCCATGTACAAAACATATCCAAAACATGTGTGCACACACACACATCTTCCCTCGTAGGGGTGCAAAACAATATCATAAACAACTGAGCCACCAAGCTCTAAAGCCTGCCCAACAGCTATGCAAAATCTGTCTCTACTGGGGCCTTCCGTCCTGAGATCTATCATCTCTGCCAGATGAATCACCTGCAAAACATAATCCCCACACGGGATGAGATACATATCTCAGTAAGCTCAGGGTCCTTGGAGGCATCTCCTCCACCCTGGCTCACTTTCATGATACACAGCATCAAAGGCATCACAATCAACCGGCCACCTGGCCCTCACAACAAATACATAGCCAATCATCTAGCTCTAATGTATATCTGCGGAACTACGATGCCAAAGATGCATCATCATTGGCATCAAGACTCTCAGTCCTCAGTGTGAGACCGGAACTCACACCTGTGTCATCTCATCGGGAGCTACCCCTTACGCATGGATGCATGTATATGGCACCTCCGAGAATAGGCTTCAACCGCGACGGGACCACCTATCTCTTGGTCTTAAGGGATCATTATCACCCTTTACGTGAGCAAACCAAACTAGGAGGTGTGCTCTTCTCCTAGGGAGGTCCATATCTATCTAACTGGCCAGAAGATCTATTCAACAGGTAACCATACATACCAAGCATAGAATTATGCATACATATCATCATGAGGAATGCAACAACCATTTCAATGCACATGCATTATGAATGCATCCATCACTCCCTCGGAGTATGGTAGAATACAGCAGTGGGAAACACTCCCAAGAAACCAAGAACTTACCTGGCAAAGCCGTGCTCTGCGGTTCAATCCCTGAACGGTGGTCTACGCCACTAACACCCTCGGTGTCACGCCCTATACAAAGGCACACAGGCACAATCAAAACCAATTCAACCTCACAAGGCATAAGCATATAACACGGTTCTCAACCGTCACAATGAAAGTAAGCATCATTCCTTTTCATATAAACATCTATGTCCTCTATCTTAAGGTTATAGAATTAATCAAATCAAAGCTATACAAGCCCAAAGTTCAACAATGAACAATATGGTTACACGGCTTCTTCAACACAAAAACACCGTTTATATAGCTCCCTGAGCACATATAGCACCAGTAACAAGGCCCATGCATGTTCAACAATCACCAATTGACCAACAAACTACCTACACATGCATTTCTCAGAGCCAAGAATCAAAGTCCATGAAACTAACATATCAAAGCTAATCCTTCATCACAACAACCTCCTAAGTATACTTTTCTAAAGGATTCAAGCCTGATTTCAGCTCTAACTCAAAAGGGTCATTATTCATCCCAAAGCCAAATTCACAAATCAAACAGTAAAACTCGAGTTTCTTACCTCTAAGATGACAAGGAAGGCTAATTGACCACTTTCCTAAGCTTGGGTGTCCGAGAATCGCCTCCTTTCCCTGTCGAGCTCGAGTTTTGTGAAGTTCCCTAGAGAAAGGGATCTCTCCGTTTGAAGGTTTTTAGGGAAAAGTGATAAAGAATTCTAGCTCATAGGGTGATTCCTTACAAGTTTCATGTTGAAAGGGGAGTGTTTTGATGAACTTTGGTGAAGATAGGAAGTTTCCCTAGGCTCTAATGGCGGAAATGGCTCAGAGGAAGAAGAACGGAAGAGTTTTTGGCCCAAAATCGCGTGAAATGACCTTATATAGTAGTCCTGTCAGAGGTCCCGCGCTGATAGCGCCACTCTGGTGCTACCGACGCCACATTCCAGAGAAAATTGGCTTCGTGGAACACTTCTGGCGCTACCAGCACCACTCTAGCGCTACTGGCGCCAACTTCCAGTGCTAATCTCACGTTATCAGCGCTAGTTTCCAGCCATCGCTAATTTCGTCACTAATACTTTTTGCGACCGAATATTAAAAATTTAAATTTCTCTTTCTTTTTATTTTTTTATTTATCCTTGGTTATTATAGAAAAGCACAAAGAAACTATCTTCTTCGGCATATGAAGATTGATAGCTGCAAACACTCTTCTTCAACATATGAAGATTTAGTTCCCCTTCAAATTTGTCACGGTAAAAAAAATTATCACTGAATGTTAAGTTTAACCTTGACAAATGATTAAATTTACATATTTTTAGAACTTGGAGGAATAAATTTATCGATTTAAAGGTATAAAGAACAAAACTAAGTTTGACAAAAAAAAAATATAGAGATTAAAAAGTAATAAATGGTCACTTTTGAATAAAAAAATAACTGTGCCTAGTTTTGTTGAAAAATATATTACTATTTGAGAAGGAGTAAATGCTCACTGTTCTTTAAAAAAAAAAAGTGCTCACTGCGAAAATAAAAATAAAAAACTTTGTTACCTTAATTTTGATAGTTAATTGTGTGAATTGTTATGGATTAAATTGAAAGCTTAACAAATCAGTTGAGACTTGAGACGAAATGAAAGTTTCATTCCATTTTTATTTGTATTTAATGAAAACAAGCAATTTCTTGATTGTAAATATTCTCATCCCCGCTACTCTTTTGATGTCAATTTTTAAATTTAAAAATTCCGAGTCATATATATCATACAAAACAAAACAAATTATTGAAAATGAGTTGTAAACTTTCGTGTCCAAAGTCCAAACACATGCTGATGAACAATCTGTGAGACAGAGACTGTGACATAGCACCAAAACTGAAAGAAAAGACGGCGACGAAGCGTATATAATAATAAAACCCTGTCTCACCAAAAAGCAAAAGCCCCAACATGTTTAATAACGATAAATTATAATTGTTCTCTCGTTTTTAATTTTTCCCTCCTCTCCTTAATAAAAGCTTGGGTACATGTTACTTTACAGAAGTTTGTAGTTTTTTATAATCCAAAACTTCTCTTGCATGTGGCTCCAATAATACCCAATTTACTTGTTAAATATATTTATTTACTCAATGCATGCGGAACTTCTAAATATAAATACTAGCATACATAACAAGCTGCGTTGAGACAATAATAATAATAATAATAATAATAATAATAATATTTAATAATAAAGGTGATTTGATTTTCATTTTTTTTACAAACTACACACTCTAATTTTATTTAGAGTTAACAATACACCTTTCCTATTTTATTTTGTGTTCTATTTTAAAAAAATGTACTTTTTATTCTAATAATAGTAATAATAACAATAATGATCATCATGATAATAATAATAATATATTACTAAAAAAATATTAGTGTCGATTTAATTAACATCAATAATTATTTTAGAGTCCACAAAGAATCAATCTTGACATTTGTGTGTTGTTATTTATCTGTTGACACATGAATAACTTGTTGATAGAGTGAATGACTCAATCTGAATTGGCATACACTATAATCGAATATTTAGAGATAATCATCAAGGGTGTAGACGAGACACTTAGGATTAAGTACTTGGGCTTAAGAGTAATGTCATTGAACACCTACTAAAAATGGGAGAGACACATGATTTCCTGTTATGTTTTCATGCAGTACTTAATATTGTCATTACGGACAGAAAAGGAAAATAAGCATGAACTTTTCCCGTTAAGACAAAATTGTCCTACCCAAACAGAGACCTGCACTTTTGCAATATAATTAACTTGGGTTTCTAGTAGTAAAGCCACGAATGCTTTCAATAAAATTAAATTGTGCAAAACTACTTGCACTTGAGTGATCACTATGAGAAAAATCTAGAGACCAAACTACGTTTGGATCATTTTTCATTATTGTCATCATTATATATCAATTAACATAATTATAATATATCATTTTTGGTTTGAGAGTATAATTAAGTATTTATGTCACTTGCATGTGTTTTTTTTTTTAAAAAAAAAATTCTATACAATCAAATATGAGAAAAAAAATAACATTTTTTGTTCATTTTGTCTCTTATTAAACAACTTAAAAAATACTTCAATTTCTATTATTTTTTATTTTCTTTCACTTTCTTCTCTCATATTTTTTACTTTCTCTCTTTTTTTTGGTATGTTCCGTTCTCTTTTCTTCCTATACGAATCAGAACCCCAAAACCAAGTAGGGCAGTGCTAAATGTAATATTACATAATAAAACTTTAAAAAATGAATTAAAATCAAGAAATGGTTGTTAAAACAAGTCAGGATAAGTACAGCAGAAGTAGTTTTTGACTAAGAAAAGTGCATCAATAGCAAATATTTGACATGAAACAGATCCTGCTTATTTATTATAAATATACGCTTTAATATCTTGATTTTCTTCGGCGTACTTTCTCTGTCACATTTACTTGTTCAAACAGCAGGCAGCATTTATTGCATCGCATGGAAATTAATTGGATTTTCTGTTACGCATATCATGGCCCTGAGTAAGGAAAAAAATATAGAATAATTTTATATTATCTTGCAGCATTTTAATTATTAAATAAAATATTAATTCACTTCTATATTTTTAAGATATTAAATATACCATAATAATAATAATAATAATAATAATAATTATTATTATTATTAGAACTCTTCTTAAAAGATATAATAGTATTCACATTATTTTTATTTGAATATATTCATGATTATAATAAAGTGGTTTTCTTGCATATAAATTTTAGTAGATATTATTATTTGAGAGAGGCGATGGCCCATCTATTTCCCCCTCTTGCATCCTTCCCTGATTAGGAGAAGCTCCGCTGAGAGTTGTGACGTCCAATTATAGTTGAAGAATTATTCTATTTGCTGTCAAGTACAAAAAAGTACTATTACAAAGAAAAAATTCTAATAAATATTAAATTTTCACATGTAAAGTTAATCCAGTTGTGCAAATAGAGCTTAATAAGAATTTCTATTTTTTCCATAAAATAAGTTTTTTTTATTAAGACTGAAGAGCTTGATTTATTTAAAACACATTATAATCAAAGCCATACTAATGTCAGAATAAGAATAAGTCTCCAAAATATATTTAACTCGTGTAAAATGAGGTGATGTATTTTAGAAAATAAAATATAATCATAGTTATTTTTTTAAAACGAATTATAGTTATTAATTAGTTAGAAAGTTAAGAGTTAAGAATTATGATAAAAAAATTCTAAAAGTAAGAATTATGATAAAATTATATATATGTAATAAAATTTAAAATTAATTATAATCTCAACAATTCATTTTCCAAGTAATAAATTATTTCTCGTACTTTAAAGAAGTTTCTTTTTTTAGGAACACTTTAAAAAAGTTAAATCCCTCCAAAACAAAGTGTTTGATCATAAAATTTCCATAAATTTCTCTTTGCTATGTTCTACCCCAGAATTCAAACAGATAAATATGCTCCTGCAAATTTGGAGGGCAAAGAACATCTGACATTAGTGTCGATAAATGCCATAGAAGTCAAAATCTTGTGGGCAAACAGAATAGATACCCAGAACCAGATTCGTATATATAAATTTGAGTGGATCATTGGAATAAAATTTTTCCTTCGTTTTAAGAAAAGGAAAACATAATTAAAATTGGAATATTAAAAGACTGTGTTTATTTAGATTACATTGAATATATGATTAGGACTGAATTAGTTGAAACTTCTAAATGAAACCTAACAAATCATTCTTCTCTACTATGAAATCCATAACTAATAACTATCGTCACGGATTTTATTAAAAACCCCTTGTTAATTACATATTAGACTTGTGAAGCATGCATGCCAACTCTTGTTCTTTTTTTCTTTTTTTTTTTGCTGGCGCCTACCTTCGCTTTCAAACGTTGCCATCTAGTGAAAATAATAACAAATAGTTTATAACTAAAAATTCTGCATGTCTCTATAATTATATATACCTATTCAAAGTGATATATCCACTTGAGTTATGATATTGTCCTTAATATTTATATTTTATTTTTGTAAACGATGGTGTCAACTTAACATATTTGGGCTTCAACAAAAATAAATGTTAGCATGCTAAACAGAGTTTTTACTTTTTAGTTTACATTAATTTTTGTTCTCTATAATTTAATTACTAGCATTGCATTTGGTTCACATAAGTTTTCAATTGTTAAAATTAAGTTTCTTAACTCATATTTTAATAATTAACGAATATATAACAAAGGTGCGATATGACGTTGATTAAATTATATAGATTGATAAAGGAAAAGACGTATAATTTTATAATGAGTTTAATTTTCAGTTGGAATATTTTTTTTAAAGGAAATCAATTATAAATAGTTCTAATGTAGGATTTATAATTTAATTATTATAAAAGTTAATAAGTGTGTTATCAAGTAAAATTTTAAGACATTTCATAAGTTTCAATCTTTTAAACTGACTATAATACTAATCGTTAATTTAAAACTTAACGATATTTGAAATGACTCCTCATTAAAGATGTATTCTTGGAGGATCAAATTCAATTTCTTTTCACAAATTAAATATATACTACTAACCGATTCATATTTGTCGGATGTCAATAAATTTATTATATATAACATTGATTGTTAATAAATTTTAAATACATTTTATTTAAATATTTTATATTTTCTCTTTATTATTTTATACAAATTAATATCATTTTACACATGTATTAATTATTTCATAAAATGCAAGATAAAATACCTAATTTTTAACATTTAGAAATTTAAGATAAATAAATAAAAAAATAGAAGAAAGTTGTGCGTAAATTAAAAAAAAAATGAGAAATCAAGCTGCTTTAAGAATTATTTCTTATACTCATCGTTTATTTAATTTAAATATAATGATGATTAAGATTAATGTGGCAAGAGATGCAAATAAATATGATGGTATGTATAAGGAATTTGGTCATTGTATGGATCCTTAGTGAGCTGAAAGAGAAAGTGAAAGGGTCATATGGCTGAACGACACGAAGCTTAGGGGACCACAACAGAGGCAACCCATTAGGAGGGCATAATGCATGGAAATGCAAGCAAGGGCAATGCCCTTTTCGCGGGGGGAAGAAACTCAGTGTAGGAAACAGGCACCTGCCCCATGTGATTGGTGGATGTGCGGCAAAGGTGTCATGATCATTTTTATTTATTAACACCCAAAAAATACACTTTTGTTTCGGAAAGTGCTCAACATTGCCCTATTTTATTAGCATACCACATGGCCGACAACACCACAATTTACACACTTTGAGTGGCACCAAAACTAGATATTATAGATAGATAGGCCAATTTTACTAGAGGACAACAAACCAAAGCAAGGGTACCATCTTCACTGTTGAGTCGAGTCCTTGACTCCTTGTTGTGCCTTTCATGTTAAAATAAAATTAATTTCTTTACTTTTTAAGGGGGGAGAACATATATCAACTTTAGAGAAGGGTAAAAAAAAAAAAAAATGGTCCCCATGCAATCTTGACCGTATTTCGTCACAAGATATTCATTCCTTTTCTATGGCTCTACTATTTCAAATCTAATTGCATAGATATAGCCACTAAATCAACCAACCAAACCAACTCATCAAATTAAAAAAAAGGAGGAGTGGGTTGTGGTTCGTCCTTTTTTGCTGGTTAGGGCGAATTTGAGGTAATGCATCAATCTTCAACTCTTACCTTTTATATAATATGTTTTATCTTCTCCTTCCCTTTCTTTCTGCTAAGTTGATATTCAAATATTTTTTACATAATAACTTAACTAAGATTTTTGTTGTGTACATATATTGATTGATATATAGCATTGCTTGATTAAGTTCTTCATTATTATTAGCATTAATATTGGTATTGTTATTATGAAATTGTTATTATTGACCACTTCTTTTGCCCCTTTTTCACGTCGCTGCCCAGAGTGGGTGTGAAGCAATCGTGAACATGTCCATATACTCAACAAAGAAAATAGAAAAGACAATACTCAGTACGTGAAGAAGTCAGCTTCCTTTCAATCAATCAAACATCAGTAACTTTTCTCTCTTTCTTAGAGAGAGAATTTTTTGAAGGCTGAATGAATTGTCACCACCACTATTCTAATTGTCCTTTTTATAAATTAATCACAGTAATTTACATGATATTAGCAGTTATTATTCCCAATTTCTCTGTCATCTTAATTCTTATCCGATATCAGATTCAATTCATAAAATACGTAGAACTTGTTTTTCCTCGGTTGGGATAAAGGCGAACTTTAATTTTTATTAAAAAGGTTTAATTTTTATTTTATTTTATCACCTAATTATTACTATTTGATGAACTTCGCTTAAGTTTTATTTTCACATTTTAGGCATATCTCTATCCACGATGTCGTCATATTATGACTGATTTATATAAAATATTTTATTTTATTTTATTAGGAACGGTAAAACATACAAAGTACAAAAATTGAAAAACATGAAGGTGAGATGCGTGGAGAAACTTGAGTCATAAAATCTGCAAAAATTAAAATTATGATGATAAAATGTAAAAAAAAAAAAAACTTCAATAATAAATTTTGTAAAATATGATAATTGAATGATAAAATGTGTAATTAAACTTATTAAGAATATGTATTTTTCATTTAATTATATATTTTATATGTTAAATTTGATTTTTTATTTTTCTTACATCAAAATTTTTATGAATAAAGTTCCATTTTTTTATCAAAGCAAATGTTAGTTATTATTTTATTAGTTTTTATTAATAGAGGATTTGAATCTACGATTTTTTTTCTTTCCCTTCTCCTTTCATAAACCAATCCTATATCTTCAAATTCACCTTTTTAATGCATATTCTGTGAATTATATAGTTATATCAAACATATGTCCATGAGGTTTAATTGATTGATTCAGCATGATACATAAATTATTAAAATTCTCTTACACTCTTCATTTTCCACCGATAAAATAATAAGAAAAATATCAAACATCTTACATATATCAGTTTTTTTCTTCTTAAATATTACTAGCATTGCTTAACCATTGTTTTCAGAGAAATCTCTGACCATTGTTTTTTACTTTTGCAGGTACACAATAAGGAATGGGGCCCCAAACCATGGGCAGAGGACAAAAAATTATCTGAAATTGTAAGGGCGAATTGGAACAAAGCAGTGAATAGCAGATGGAGATTAGCGGGGATCAATGAGAAACTCAAGGCAGCCACGGATCAGAGAATCACCATTCAGCAGCAGTTCTGGAATCTTGCAAAACAAAGGGAGTGTCCTATGCACCAGAAGTCACGATGCAATTACAACACCCGTTTTTTCCACTCGAAGAAACCAAATATTGGGGTTAAATTCCAATAGAGGCTGGTTATCAGAAGTCCAAGACATCAGAAATGAGATCAAAGTGCATTTCTCATTAGCCTTTAAAGAACCTCAACCTGTACGACCCAATTTAGATGGGCTTCATTTCAAGTCACTTACTGAAGAACAAATTTCCTCTATTTCGGCTCCATTCACAGCCAAAGAAATTGAAGCTACTGTCTGGTCCTGTGAAGGTAACAAAGCACCAAGACCAGATGGAATATAATAGGGGAAGAGGTCATCGCAGCCGTACAGGAATTTTTTACTTTCCAAGTGGAGTTGGAGTTTCCTTACATAGCCAAATGCAGTGTGGAGGCCAATTCTAAATTTGGAGCTATTTGGAGATAATTCAACAAACTGGGCAGGAGCATCACAATGGTGGAGGGACATTGTCAAATTGGACGAGTTCAGAGGATAACAATGGGTGGATGAAGGATATATTTGCTAGATTATTCAGTATCTCAACAGATAAAGATACTTCTATTGCTGAACTTTCTGGTCTGGATGAAAATCAAAACAGAGTTTGGAATTGGAACTGGAAGAGAACACTGTTTTCTTGGGAGGAAGACCAACTAGCCCAGCTTGAATCAAAGATTGCTCACTGCAACCTACAACAGCAAGTGGCCAATACATGGAAATGGATGCACTCAGACGATGGATAATTCACTGTAAGTTCAATGTATTCGAAATTTATTTAACATACCCCCTCTGACCTGAATTATGATATGGAGCTAGGCAACAAATTTTGGAAATCGGAGACACCTACCAAGGTTCTCATTTTCTTTTGGCGACTGCTATTAAATCGACTGCCTACATGTGAGTAGTTATCCAGGAGAAATATTACAATTCAAGACCTGAACAATTCGTGTTTTTTCTGTAAATCTGAATTGGAGGCTGCAAAACACCTCTTCCTTGAATGCGAATATACAAAGGCATTTTGGGCTATTTTTTTTGGATGGATTGGTTATTCTTTTGCACTACCAGATGATTTGCTACTGTTTTTACAAGCTTTTTGTTACTGTGGTCAAAGGAAAAAAAATCAAGGAAATGGAAACATTTGCTGTGGCATTGTGCCTGCTGGAATTTATGGAAGCTGAGAAACAAGAATCAGGCTTATGAGTTATGATGGGGAAAAATTACTTGAAGATTCTAAGATTATAGCATGGCAGTGGTTCTTGTATAAGAGAAGTCAAGATCAGATATTCATCTCTTTATGGCTACAAGAACCGATTAGGCTTGAATTCTTTTGAGTAGATACACTTTTTTTGCTTGGATAGGTTACATATGTCACTAGGATCATTCCATCACGTAAATAGACAACTTTACATCTTGTACATGCTTGTTCTTTTGATTATATATAATACATATATTTGCCTTCGGAAAAAAACTAGTATTGCTTAAATTTTTTTAATCCTAATTTATCAAGTTGTTAATACCATAAATATAAACCATTTTTTAATTTTATTTAGATATAAAACTTTTTATATCTATAAGTTTGTATAGATTCTAAACTAAACTCTGATATAAGTTGATGATAAATAGTTCGGGCCCTTAAACATGCATGCTAGTTAAAAATTAATTTATGATCATGCGTTTAGAAAAAAAGTATTAGTAGAGATTGTACCCATAACCCACCTACATTAAAAAGGATTAATCTATGGTCTTCAAATGAATATATATTTACTGAATAACAAAGTTTTATTTGAATAATAGAATAAGTCTTTTTCAATAAATTACCCCAAGAAATAAGAAATGGTTGAAAAAGTCATTTATGTGGGGCAAAACGATATTTAATTGCTTGACTTTTACAAATAGTATAAAGTTAAATATTATTTTGGTTCTTTTAAAATGAACATGTTCTAGTTTCAATTCTTGTAAAAAAACTTATTTAATTCTCATCCCAGATGATAATAAACTAAAAAATTTATTGTGTTATGTCAACATGCGACAATTCTGTTTTTTTAATATCTAAAATCAATATTAGAGACCAAAAATAATAATTTCAAATTATGTAATGATAAATAAATAAATAATTTTTTAAGGACTAACACAAAAGTTTATTTATTTTACGAGAATAAAAAAATATTTTCAAAATTTGGAAAGATGAAGAAACATTACAATAACTAAAAATTATAACCTTTTCATTTTATAGGCAAAAAACATATTTAAGACACAATGTAAAATCATGTAATGAAAATAATTTGCTATAAAATGTTTTAAAGTATAAGGAAAGAGAGAAAATAATGTGCACTTACAATGTAAAATTATTTTTATTGTCATCTAATTATAATTCATAAGTTATCATATATGATAAATTTTTTGATTTTCAATAACTACCAAAGTCATATTATTTGTTATTTGTGATTAAATGATAATATAAAATTATTTTACATAATTATTACATTATCATTAAACTAGTATACAAATCACATATTACAAACAAATTAGGAAGTTAAAAAAATAATAGGAAGTTCAAAACAATATCAGTTTTGAGAGTAGTTGTTTTTTTATTAATTGATCCGATTGGATTTGATGACGGAGGACGGATGGTTGTGGATTGAGGGCGAGCCCCTCTTTTCGGTGGTATCGGCCTACCAGGTTATCACATATGAGGTTTTTTATAGTTTGACGTTGGTGAATTTTTCCTTCCGATCATTTTGGAAGTGTGATGTCCCGTCCAAGGTCTTTGGCTTTTTCTTGGAAGCTAATCCTAGACAAACTACCTACTCGTGTGGCTCTATTAAGGAGGAGAGTTATGGTGGAAGATGGTGAGTGTGTTTTTTGTGGGGCCGATAGAGAGGAGTCACAATACTTGTTCTTAGGATGCAATCTCGTTTTGAATTTGGTGTGAGGTCTATCGTTGGTGGGATATTTCTTTAGTGCATTATTTGGAGGTTCCGCTTCATTTCATGGAGCATAGTCTTTTCTAGAGGGGTAAGAGGATGCGTAAAATTCGATATCTCATCTGGCATGCAGTTTGCTGGAGTCTTTGGTTTCATAAGAATCATAATATTTTTCATGGAGAGGTAGTAGATGCACAGTTGGTTCTGTGGCAGATCCAAACCTTGTCTTAGTCGTGGCTTCTATATCTGGGCCATGGGATGTTGGTTTGTTCCTTTGTCAATAGGTTTTTGCAGCTATTTGTTGTTTTAAGCTAATTGTGTTTTTATTTTCTTTTCGTCATGTTTTTTATATTTTCATGTTGATGTATTCTTTTTGGGGTCACACTTCGTGACACCTTTTATTAATATATCAATTTCATTTTGTCATTAAAAAAATACAAAATTACTTTTGCAAAGGATAAATAAATATTTTTATGTTCAAGTTGTTAAATTAAAAAAAAAGACTTATTTGCAATTTTGGTTTTGCACCTATTGTAACTATGCAATTTTAGTCTTCCCCTCGATTAATGGGTCACTGATTGAACTAGTGGGTTAATGGTTGAACAACATGAAAATATAAAATATAAGTATATGTATTAATTGTGTCATGTTTCAAGAAACAAATGTTTACATGACTTAAGATATTTAGACCAATGAGTCGTTAGTAACCACATAAGTGAACTTGACATGTTTATGAGTTTTTTCCTCACTTATATGGTGTTCAATCTTTGTATTTCAATAATCTTTCCCTCGAGTTGTAAAACCAAAGGATAAATACCTATGAGATTTACACTAATAAGTCATGAGCAACCATATAAGTGAACCTGAAATCACATCTTAATCCAAAACCTTAAAATTCAGGTTTATGGATCTTTTCCTTACTTATATGGTGTTCAACATTCTCATTCTTATTCGATGTGAGACTTCACCTGAACATATGATCATGTCAACTTTCATGTCATCTTCAAGTATATTCTTGCAAAATTTGATAAATTTTTAATGAACACAAAGTAACCAAAATTGTGCCATTGTGATATATGATATACCAATACTATAATTAAGTCAATTAAAAACTAAAAAATAAGGAACTTTAATCATGTTACATTTAAGAAAAAAGACCATTTATGGGTGTTCACGGGTACGGGTCACCCGTGAACCCGAACCGATCCGAACTGATCTGAACAGTTTGGGTTGGGTCATTTATATATTTGGATCAAAACCGAATCGAACCGATCAAAATCATTCATGTACGGGTTGGGTCACGAGTTTAGATTTACAGATTCGTTGATCCGATGACCCGATCTGTGAACTCGTAATAATAATATAAATTTTATTATTTATATATATATATTAAAAATAAAAAAATAATTTGACAATAAAAAAAGATATGATATTGTAAATGTTTAAGATTACGTTCAAAAATAAGATAAGATATTTTTTAATATTGCATTAAAAAAAAGGATAGAATATTTTTAAGATTGCATTTCATAATATAATAAAATATCTTTAAGATTGCATTGGATAATATGATATAATGTATTTAGGATTGCATTCAAAAATTGATTAAAATCATATCTTTAAATTAGTATAAATAGAAACATATTTTGGTGTTCATGTATGCATTCCATTCCAAATAATATTAGAGAATTTATGTTTACATCATTGAGAGAATTGTTGTGAGATCATATAGAAGCGTTTGACAAGTTTGATTCTTCAATTCTCAATCAGGATTTAAAGGTACCTATTTGCTTAAGGAATATAAGCGTAAATGTAACTATTTTATTGTATTATTCTTCTTGACTTTGGAAAAGGTCGCAACAAAATTGGTTATAACAAAACTTGATTTGTAAGATTTTAGTTGTGATTCAGACTATTATAGTAAATATTGTTCACAAATCTTTTGTTTTAATTTATATTATAAGTCTATTTTATGATATTATGTTGATGGTATTAAATGAATCAATTTTACTACTTTCATACATTTGATAATATTGTATTAATTGTATGAGATATTTGAAAGGATCGTGATATAAAATAGTAGCTCTAAAAAAGAATTAAATGGGTAATCCGGTGATCCGAACCGAACTGAATTATTCATAAACAGGTTGAGTTTCATTTTTTTTTTATTTCTAAAAATCGAACCGAACCGAATCGATAAAATTTAATTAGATTAAGTCCTAAATTTGATCAAAACTGATCCGAATCGATCCGCGAATACTCTAAACCCGCAAATATGTTGGGTTATAGCGATGTAGAGTACAACCCTATATATTGATGGCATTTATTAGAAAATAACGTAAGCCGTGACAGAAAAAGAAAAAAAGAAAAGGTGTATGTGTGTGGGCAGTGTGGCTTTATTGATAAGGCCATATAATGTTAAAATAAAATTATTGGAGTCCTAATGATTACAGTAAAGAGAAAATGTGACCTTCCAGGTTCCAATAGGGTCATATTCTGTAATGCCCAAGTCAAGATTCATCCTAAGTCCAGCCCTTGCAACATATCTTCTTAGACCCGGCAAAAAGCAAAGATAGACTTACATTTAATATGTTAGCTGGGAAATAAATCTTGGATGCTTTTCACTTTTTCCCAATTATTTTATGTTTTTAATAGAGAATAATTTAGGTGAGTTCATTATGGGAAGTTACTATTAGAAGGATATGTCTGAAAGTTCAAAAAGCTATAGCAAAATGTTATTTTATTAGTTTAATGAATACATATACATTATGGATGTAAAAGTTATTTATACTGTCAATTAATTAAAATATGACAGATATAATCTTATCATACGCATAACCAAAGTCATCTAATTATTGTTTGATAATTTGAAACTGAATTATGATATGAAAATATTTTACACTAATTATATATTTTATTTTTTCTTATTTTATCATTAAAGTCTTCACATTAATAATGAGGTCAGAGATTTGAAGGTATGTTCTTATAAAAAAATAGGATTTTGATCTTTACAAATTGAATTAACTTTGGTTGACTAATTTTTAACATGATCCAGAGTGTTTTATATATATATATATATATATATATATATATGAAAGAGTTGAAATTTCTGAGAACAGTCGGTCTTCAATTAGAGCTAGATAGGCTTAATTAATGCTTAAAAAATAACGGGTTTTAATTAGACTAGTTTATAGTGGATTGAATCAACCACTAAAGACTGATTATTGTATAAAAGCAAAGTTCTTTGCTAATATTATCATACAAAGAAGCAAAAGTCTATGTCGAGTACCATGCCCCAGTGGCTTTACTTATTAACTACAGGACAAATATTTATTTTATATAACTTAAATTTATAATAAATGAATATTTATAAATATTTAAAATTTATTATAATTAAAATATTCAATGAATAAATAAATTTTACTTATAAATTATATTTTATATTTATAATAAAAGGTTTATACTATTATATATTATTACTAATAATTTCTTTTGGTAATATTAAAATTCAAGTTAGAACTAAAACTATTAAAATAATAGATTAAAAAAGATAAAATGTTAAGTTAAATCACCTGGTTAATATTAAAAGCATAAGAGAATATTATATATACTAGGAGCATAGTTAAATTTTGAAGATAAAATATACACATTCCACATTAGTTTTAGATATTCAATCACTTAAATCATTTTATTGATATTAAAAGAATAAGAATATATATAGATATCAAATGCACGTTAGAAGAGTGAAGTTAATCACTTCATGAGACAGATGAGAGAAATTATTGAAATGAATATGAATGTGAGGGAGACTAGGGAGAATGAATGAATAACAGGACATAAAAACTTATAAGCTTTTATACATAAGGGGATTGTTGGTTAAATTTCAATTTTGGTTTTATTTAATTATTGATTTGTAAAATTTTAGTTCTATTAACTTTTTGTGATTTTAGTTTATATCATTATAGAAAATTTTTAATTTTGTCTAATTTATAATTTTTTATGTTTTATTTATTTTATTTTGATCTAATTAAATTTTAAATTTAATATATTCCTTTAAAATACCATTAAAAATAATTTAACTAATTATTTCCTTGATCTTAAAATAATAGTCGTCCTATGTTATTTTGCAAAAATAAAAGAATAATAAATAATAATTTTAAAAAATTAATCTTATTTCATTATTAATTTATTTATAGATTTTTTGTTCATTATTAATATTATAAGAGATTAAATGAAAAAATTAATATTACATTAAAAAATCATTTTTAAATCATTTGTTTCTTTTATGTGATAAATATAATGAGATGGAGAAGTAAAAAGAAAAAAAGAAAAAAGAAAACAATATTTGGTGACATAAGAACCTATTTTATCCAAATATAAAAACAATATATTGAAAGTGGGTGAGAGAAATAAAGCAGCAGGAAAAAAATGCAGTGGGTAATGAAGATGACTTTTTGAGCTAAAAGGCAGTGGGCCCAATCCTGGAAAATAGAGGAGTTTTGGGACAAGTATGAGAAGCTTGACCAAATTAAACAGCAGGGCCAGGGCTTAACCAAAAGCAATGCAATGCCTCACACTAACTATGTGTGGCCTTCACAGTTTCATACCTCTATCTCACTTCACAACCATGCATCTTCTGTTTTCTTTTGTTGCACTCATCTTAGGGAAACGTGCTACCATTCAACTTACTTTTCATTTTTCAACGTCCTATCTAGATGAAAAATGGTTTGCAAAAAAAAAAAAAAAAAAACTTTATTTCTAGAGTGTATATATATATTTTTTATATATATTTCATTCTTTGTAATTATAAGATTTTCTTTAAAAATTATTTGTTTTTCTATAAAATTATTTTTAATTTCTAGATGTATTGATTTTTTTTATATAATCTTAGTTAATTATTTTTTCTTAAAATATTAATGAAAATCAATTAAATGAATAGAGAGATAAGAAAAAAAAAATTCTAAGATACTAATACAAATAAGTGAACAATTTAATATAATTAATTAATTTTTTAAAAGATGGGAATGAGTTAAGATAATAATTAGGAGTGGAAGGAGTACTGTAAAAATAAATAGTGAAAAATAAATATAATTATACATATAATATTAGGTATGATATTAATTCTTCAGTGTTTAAACGATAAAACTGTCGGCATAATAGAACCAAAGACAGATGGACATAAATAGATTTTGATTACGAAATACGGATCAATTGCATGCATCACCCAATTGACCAATTCCATGTGAAATAAAAAGGTATCACTCTCTTTCTCTTTTCATTTATATATAAGTAAAAATAATTATTTTTATATTTATTAAAAAAATTAGTTGAAATTATTTAATTTTATTAGTTTTATGTAAAAAATATGGTTTTTTTTAAATATCCTTTATTAAAACTTAATATCATGAATAAAATAGAATTATTGAAAATAAAGTTGTAATTAAATGAATGGTATTTTAGAAGTGATGTCATTAAATAAGGATAAAATTAGTTAGATTTATTTATATTTATATTTAAGATACAAAATATTTTTTTTTTGTTATATGAGTGTAGAGGGAATATTATAATATCTGTCATTAATACATCTCCTCTCCTCTCTTTTTAAAGATATAAAAAATCTACTATGTTACTTATTACATATAAATTAATGTATTTTTTCTTCAATAATTATACTTAATTATGTATATTAAATTAATCTATACATATGATAATTATAATATGAGAAACTACTTTATATATATATATATATATATATATGATGTAAAACAATTTTATATTTATTTTTATTAATAATAAATTATTATATGTAATATATTTATTGATTTTTATAATGTATATCTTTGCTTAAATGAACTATTTATCCAAACAGGCCTTTAACTTTTAACTTTGTGCTTGATAACAAACGTTTTGCCATGTAAGACAGAAAGTCACTTCAAAACAATAGCCTAATAGACACCCCTAGAGAACAAAAGGATAAAGTGTGGGAATCCGAATTATGGTTCAAAACTTGAAACTACATAAAGGTTAATTCGCTAATTCAATGAAGACTTGGCAAGAGATTTTATGCCAAAAATTTGATCTTAATTTCCACCAAGGTACTAAAGATTGAATAAACGATCCCATAACATACCAACTCTGTCGCGAAAGAAATCCAGTGATGGCATCAGCTTTTTCATGTATACTGCATAAAATGTATTTTATTTTTTTCAAGAATGAGAACATTTTAAAGATATTATCTACTATTTTGTTGATTCCAATTGAAAAACCTCTAAAAGGCATTTTTAACCTTACAAAGGTGAGTCAATAGTCAAGACTGATATAAATAGAAAGTGCATTATACATATAACTTACATATAAAGGTTTAGTATAGCGATAAATTAAAATAAACTTTATGTTGATGAGAGAGGACAAAAGTTCAAAATGATGTTACTTGTAAAATTGATTTGACTATATTGCTCTGTATAATCATACCAAAAGTTACTTAAATTCCCAAACAGTCAAAAAAGTATTTCATGTTAGAAACAAACAAAACTCAACTGGATGATCTTGAAAGGATTCGCAGTTGGAGGGAAAATTAGGTCATGCACCTAACTATTTTAACTCCTAAACAAAGACTTCTTGCTTCATAATTAAAGACATAAGTTACCAGCCAAGTTTTTGTGCTTTAATTATCTTTATGAGCTGCTAAAATAGTGGGCCCGTGCTCTAGATAGGAAGCAATTTAACTCCTCCCTCTAGAGAGTAAAATTCCAGGATGTCTCCACACTTTGATTGTGAAACCAATCCTTATTTAAATTTTATTTTGTCCATAAAATTGCTTCGAGTGAATTTCAAGTCCCTTCAAATAAATTTCTTTTAAATGATAATTGAGGGAATGAAATGTTAAAAGTGAATGCCAGTCAGATTTGATGTATATTCATTACGTCATGATGAAAGAAAACGAAACAAAAACTGATAAATCTGAATTTAACTAAAATTAGAGGAAGAATTAATGATAGACGAGTTGTCTAAAATATAAAGTTCATCATCTACCCAGTTCTTCCAACTTTCAAGGTTTTTAGGCTCGGCTAATAATTTGAAGTGCGTGAAGGTGAAGCCGTTCATAAACAGACCCAGGCGTGATAAACAAATGGATAACAACGATGGATCTTAACATTAATCAATCATAGTCATCTATCTATCAGTAGGCCCATGTTGAGTGCAGAAAAAGCTTCAATCAAAACCAGACTCCAAGGTTCTTATGGTATGAAGAATGGGAAACTGATGTTATATAGTCCAATTAGTTCGCTAGAGAAGCAGTTATGGGTCCATTTTGGTACATGCCTTGGGCCCAATATTCGATTATTCTTAGCCCAATGTGTAGTAAATTAACACTTACTGTACTTTCTTATTCAGTTATCATTCTTAATTTAACACCTTTCTCTTATTTTTATTTTCTTGAAAACCAAATAAAAAAAAAACTATCAATTTTAAGTGTAATCATTAGAAGAAACGTAGTATATATTACAAGGATATTTGAAAAATTCTGCAATAAAAGAGATCCTTCATCGTATATAAAAAAGTTGAACTTATGATGATTTTGCACAATAACTTTATTTGAATTCCTCTCTAGTTCCTGAATTGTGCTTATTCACTTTCTTCTTTTTTGTTGAATTGTTATTCATTTTCTTTGTGATTGCATAGGATACCCTAAATAATTGAACAATGCTATTGATGGCTTTGATATTTTTCAATTAATGCGTGAATATATTATTGGAAAAGTCAAAATTAATTTGACAAAAAAATGGATACCTTTGAAATAACAACGAATGACATGTTAAAAATAATTATTATGCATAAATATGATTTCAAAATTTCCTCCCAGCACTAATTAAACAGGTGAAGGAAGAAAATAGCATCACAGTGGTTTCGTTTAAGTAAATAATTATCTTGTATAGCGTCATTCAAATTATTCATAAAAAAAAGGAAAGATTACAGGTTTGATAAATTTAACATTTCAGCACCAACTAGAATTTCATCTATTTTTGAAAAAGAAAATATAGTGAAAATCAAACAATTTTTAGTTTTAAAATCACACCGATTGAATGAAATACATTTCATCAAAAACTTAACTTACATTTTATTACATCTTTGCGGCGCTTCCTAAACTGAGGAGTTAGGAAGATATATACATACTACGAGTGCAAGCAAAAATGAGAGGTAAAAACATAGCTAAAGAAACATACATAGTACATGTTGACATGCGTATGATTCCCACCATCATCATATTAATTTGGACCTGTTTATGGTTTTGTATGTATGCATTGCGATTCCCGATGGCGTTGTGTCCGTGAGGTGAGGATATGCTGATAACGAAAAGCATACTATTCAAAATTCATTCACAAAGAAAGATAAGCATGTTAGTCTTGGCATAAAAGGTTTAATTAAAGTTTAATTATGCAATTTTTGTGGATTCGACTGTCATAACCACACGTACAGATTGAATTGATGCATAATTGTAAAAGTTGATCCCTCCTTCTTTTTTTTTATATATAACTATAACTATATATATATATATATATATATATATACATATATCTTTGTAGAAGTTGATAATTATGTATGATCAGAATCCACGTGGTTAGGACCCATCAGAATGTGAAAATGAACACAGTTGTCTATCCCTATCCCATCAAAAATGTAAATTTTCCAGAGAGATGTGTTAGGAAACAAAAACAAAATGATAAAAAGTCCGAATAGACTGGACAGAAGATAAAACAAAGCGAAACCAGAAAATGCCAAATTGTTCACTTTGACCCAAAAATCTCGACATAGTAGATAGTACCACCACCACCACCATGGCACCATCCCAACCCAAAACATAACACGCAGCAGCAGCACCAACATTGCCTAATAGTAATAATATAGAATATCATGAACGATATTGGCTAGCATAAAAAACAAAAATACTAGAGAGAAAGCGATTCATCCATCGAAATTCGAAACTTACAAGTGAAAGAAGCATTGTTTTTTGTATGGGAAGAAAGTCAAGGGGTTGGGGTTAAAGCTTTGTCTTCCTTGTTAGAAATATTATTACTACTTTTACTACTACTAGTCAAGTAGCTGCAAAGGACCTTACATTTGACAGCATTGCCATAGACATAAAAGCCTGGCGCAACCATTATCCTGACCAGAGCAGGGAGCAAGTTGGATCCAGCCTTGTCCCCACTCATATCCTCCATGTAAACCGAATCAAACTTAAGCCCTTTCTCCACTCTGAATATAGGCAAACTCGGGTGCACCGAGTTTGCCAGCAAGTGCAGCATCCACACGCTCTTCGAGGCCCCAAAGAAGGCCTGCAACAGGGCCTCGGGCCAGGCCCGGTTCCAGCCCAACATGGCCACTATCTCGCTCATTTTCCTGTCGCAAAACCTGCTGAACTCCTCGCTGAAGTGCCTCGTTCCTTTGTTCAGCACCTCCTCCCATGTCAGCCCGTGAAGCATCTTGAACGACTCAAAGCTCCCCTCGCACCGCTCCATTGGGTTCAGCGTCGTGTTGCACGCGTTCTTCTGGAACCCTATTGTCTCAAAGTCCTCGAAGAAGGTTCTGTTCAAGAGGGCTTCTAGGTACAAAACCAAGCTTCTTGTTTGGCTCTTTGAGAAGGATATTTTCACGTCGTAGGGTTGGAGAAGGAAGGAGACTTTCTCGTACACCTTGTTTCCCATGTGCCTCAGTTGCATGGTTAAGGAGCGAGACAAAAGCCTTACACTTGATCTTGCTTCGGAGACCGAGACCAAGAAGTGCTGAATCACGGTGTCTTGTTGGAGGGTTTGAGGTTTGAAGAGGGAAGGAGAAGTAGAAGTAGTGGTGTTGGTGCATTGTTCCAGGCCAGATTTCAAGGTGTGGCAATAGAGTTCGAGCTTGTTGAGCTTCTTCTCTAACTCGGCCATGGAGTGCATGAGTCTGGAAGCTTCAAGAAGGGCCTCGTCTCGTTTCCTTGTGGCGTGGACCAGCTTGTGGGAGAGTTCGGCCACAGCCATTTTCCATTGTTCCTCTCTTGAGGTTGGAAGAGGAGGGTCCTGTGATGAAGAAGACATGGGGCTCTTGCGGGTGAGCTTGGAAACAAGGGACCTGAAAATCCCGTTGGGGCTTGCGAGCAAGGAAGAGTGTTTGTGAGAGTTGGTGGTGGAGGTGTGGTCAAAGGGGAGGATGAAGATTTTGTCGCGGGAGTGAGGCCTGCACTTGTTGCAAGAGACGGAGCCATCTTCCTCGGAATCTGATCGCTTTTTCTTGTGGTGGACAATGGGGGTTGGAGGGTGAGTTGGGGTGGTTCTGGAGTGGCTCAAATGGTCCAATTCACGCTCCTCTAGAATCTGCAAAAAAGAAGAAGAAGAAGAAGAAAAAGAATGGTGTTAGGAAATAGTAGAGAGTAGAGAGTAGCATGATGCATGTGATGAGATGATAATAGAAAAAGGGACTGACGGGGGTGAAATGAGGGGAGTGGCGAGAAGAAGAAGAAGAAGCCATTTGGGAGGCTGAATGGGGGGATATGAATGGCATTTATCCGTGGCTTGGTGACATGTCAGGACTGAGTGGTCCATCACTAAATTAAATCCAGCGGAGCCAATTAGGAAGCATTCAACTACCCAAATTTATTCTGAGTTCGGTGGATCACGAACTACCAACCAAGTCTCTGTCGATCATGCATGTGAACATATTAAATGCTTCCCCTGGGTCCTCCCATTCCTATCAATGCTTCTTATGGGATCCCCACTTCAACCCCAAAATCACTCATTTTTAGTCTTAATACCAACTAAATTCAATCATTAATATATAATAACCAAGTCTTCTTGTCTATAATTTTATTTACATTCTTCTATGGTTTACAAAATAAATATTTTTTTTTAATTTTTTAATCAATATATGAAATTAATGAGATAAATGTTAATAAGTTTTCTAAGAGTGCTGATTAAAGAAATATTTTTTTTTTACTAAAATGAGTGAAAATACATTCTTATATGATTTTTAAATGTGTTATGGTATGATTTTTTTTATAAAAAATCTTTTCATTCTTAATTAATGAATACTTTTAAGAATTCAAGAACATATTCAAAGAAATTCTGACCGAAAGCAGGAATGGTTTGCAGATTTCGAATAATTAGAATGGCTGAAACCAATAAGATAGCAATTACAACCCAAGAAGTAATAAGTACTTGGGCATGTACTTGGAAACTCCCTATTTGCCAATAGAAATGTTGTTAATTATCAAGATATTAATAATGATAGTCAACAAAAATTAAAAATAAATTAATAATAATAAAATTAATATTCTATTTTGTTTATTTATTATTATTATTTTGAATCGGATAAAACCTAAGACTTAAATTATTACCATCCTTAGAGAGTAAAAAAGTTTATTATAAGAATAAAGTAGTTCTATATAAGCTATAAATGAAAGTCTGAATGAGAGTAAAAATATGTCAGATTAGATTTTGACGGGTCTAAGTATGTCTTTTATTATTATCACTAAGTCTAAGTTGGATGAGAGTCTATATATTAAGTCTTATTAAATCATAATAAATAATTAAAAGTAAAAAATTAACATAATAAACATGTTTATCTTATAAATTATAAATTATTAAATTTGATATTATAAATTATTATAGTTTATCTACTATTCAAGTTTAATGAAGTTTTATTAAAGTCTATAACTGGATCTTTTAATTAAAAAATATTTCAAGAAATCTCAAATTTAACATTTTTAATAACTTGAGCCAAGAAGCTATCCAGTCTATTTCCATCCCATTGGGAATGACCAGAAGTTTGGGAGTCCTCTTCCCCTCTCAAACAAAGGCGGTTTAGAGATCCACTTGGCCCCTTATCTAACAGTACCGATCTCCTTGAAGTCAGTAAATAGTAATGTACTGTTAATATATTTCTAAAATTCTCATTCAGTTCTCATAATTTAAGTGTACATTCTCAGGATATACTAATAACTCTTACCCTTAATAACAAAGAGTTCTATATATTCTAAAA
Source organism: Glycine tomentella (assembly GCA_007407185.1). Classification (NCBI taxonomy): domain Eukaryota; kingdom Viridiplantae; phylum Streptophyta; class Magnoliopsida; order Fabales; family Fabaceae; genus Glycine; species Glycine tomentella. Next base: position 309,293 of record PYAF01001761.1, read on the forward strand.
ATTCATTCAATGGATAATATCGTTTGAAGGGTGGCAAGTTGGGAGTATACATCATTTTCATATTTAATATTTGGACATGAATCCTTAAATTAACTGGTGGAGATCATGTTCACGCCGGTACTGTAGTAGGTAAATTAATTTCATTCAATATAATGTGTTAAAAAAGACTAAAAAATGGGCGTCGTTGTTAACAGTGGTGGTGGAATCATATACAGATAGTTCATCTTTTATTCATTTTTACTTTTGATTGCCTGTTTGTAATAAATGCACTGTCAACTTCGTGGACTAATAATTTTGTTGTTGTACAAGGTCTCATTTGCATGATCTATTAATTTAAATCCGAATAACACATAAAATTTCATGAATTTTGAATTACCCGTCATGACTAAGGCATATCTGTCTCTATAGAGGTATGTGACAACCATTAAAAGCCAACGGGAGGTTAAGCATTGTAGAAAAGGCAAAAGCCAAAACCCAAGCCAACGAATTTCAAATCCCAAGAGTGCTTCGAAACCAATCCTAAAGAACACCAGTCAAAACGGGGTCACAATGTCACAACACTATCCTTGAAACTATATAAATCTATCGTGAAAAATTTAACAAAAAATAGCAAGATTGGGTGCCATTGCCATTCCATGGGAGAAATTTTGCTATTTTTAGAACACTAAGTTAAATTGGACTGAATAACATTTTAAATTTAATCTAACAACACATATGATCATGCAATATATGCATTATGTTTTTATTAGAACAAGCATGACAGTGAAATTGAACATAAATTTTCCTAGCAAATTAAGGGATACAGTTTTTAGGAAAAATCTCATCTAAAGTGAAAAAGACTCTAAAATATACAAGTGATGATGCCATTTTATCATCTTCGAAGTACTTAGTGAACTTTAGAGGAGTCTCCTCCTTTTATATCATGTCTATGAAAAAAAAAAAAAAACAAATCTCCACATCATACTACACAAACAAAATAATAAAGATTCGAACTTATGACCAACTGATCACCAAAACATAACTTTATTGTTATGTCAAGACTCACCCTCAAATTAGAGCGGTGAACCATGTCTACATAAATGGCCAAGACGTTCACTTCATTTCTAAACCAGCAAAAGACCCATAAACATATAACAAATAGCACAATTATGTATTTTAGTTGGAACTAGGTTCTTTGGACAAACTTTTCTGAAAGTATATATAAAATAAGAAAATAAAATAAACTTCTCATATAAATTAAAGTTAACAATTTTACAGAGTTTTTTTATTCTAACTTTACTTAAAAAACAGAAGTGAATAAATTAATTTTAAGTTATTAGAGAAATTTGATTTTTTATTTTTATTTTTTATTTTCTTATATAAATGCTTATTGGAAAATTTATCCAACATAATTTAATATCATTCTAAACCAGAATCGAGAAACTATTTTTTTACAACCTGCAAGTAAATCCTCAATTATGTCCCTTTATTTTTTTACATTGGGAAATTCGAGCTTTCTTCTTTAACGAATCAAAGAATCACTAGTCCCTAAAATGATAGAAAGAAAGTTATAAAGGCGTGGTGTAGTAATCACTCACTGTATATTCGTAATTCAATAATTATCCTACAGTCTAAGAATGAGGATGAAAATGATGGTTAATTAGGACTAATGTGTA
>PYAF01001761.1:311047-348775 GCA_007407185.1 Glycine tomentella
TATGTCCCTTTATTTTTTTACATTGGGAAATTCGAGCTTTCTTCTTTAACGAATCAAAGAATCACTAGTCCCTAAAATGATAGAAAGAAAGTTATAAAGGCGTGGTGTAGTAATCACTCACTGTATATTCGTAATTCAATAATTATCCTACAGTCTAAGAATGAGGATGAAAATGATGGTTAATTAGGACTAATGTGTAAATACAAACACTTAAATTGAAGTTAAGCATAAAAACTTTTCCCGTAGTACTGTTAATTTTTATTTAGACGTCATAGAATGAAGAGCAAATTTAAAAAATAAGGCATATAATAATAGGTTCATAAGAAAAAAACAGGTTCATAGGTTCTCAGAAGCTACCTTCATCTGAAACAAAAGTGGTCGCATTAAGTTGATAACTGTGACTTGGGTGTGTCGTTTTTAAGAGTCGATGGACAACTGTACATGAAAGCAATAGATTATGTCGTGGTCTGTTTTCTATCCTTATTATCACCAGCAACTGTATGGCTATTGGTACTACCTCATTTCTAACGTAACAAATCTAACCCCCTCACCTTATTTTGGGATTTTTAGACACGATCACAGCTCTATTTATTCTTATTCTAAATATCTACAAAGCCTTATCCGTCATTTTAACTTTAGTTTGGTGAATTTATCGAAAAATGGGGTGTCCTCTCTATTTATCTTAATTGTTGCTCTTGCTAGCCCCCCGGATCAATTCTCATCTCTTCCTGTTCTTATGGGGAGTTCATGGACAGAGTATTCATTTTCAAATTATAATTAAATATTTTGGCTAGTATAATATTTTATTTTTTGGGTGCATGACTAGTATGCAGTTATCAAGAAGGTTTTGAAAGACTTCGAGCATCTCTTTGATTTGCCAAAAAAACTAAAGATTCATATTCGAACCGAAATAACTTTTTATCTCTCATACAAAATTATTTAAAAGTAAAATATATCCCTTATGCTATATATGTGTAACCATCTTTTTCCATTGGTTAGTTTCTTTCTCTAACCACAAAACTCCCTACTGTTTGGAATCTTAATTAAATATATATATAAAATTGTGTAAGCTGACAACTTTTGTCAAAGAAATTCGTAATAAAGACAAAAGCCGACACCCCTTTTTTGCATTTTTTTCTCCATTGATGTGTAAGATGGTTTAAGATGTATATCAATTGTCATTGTCACTAGTCTTTTTCCTTATATTAAACTTATAACTTTTGATACATTGAAATCTTTGGTCACAATCTACTAGTAGTATTTGATGCATCACGGCAGCGTCTTCAGAATTTCAAACATTATATAGCACAAAGGGTATTATAGTAAAGTTTGCATTATTCCATCCCAATTATTCATGCACATCAAATAGCATACAACACGACTCCGTGTGGATTGCATTGACCTCCACCAACAGGAAAAACGTGACTCGTCAACTTATGTTTCCCTTGCATCCCAAATTTTGAAATTTGACTTTAGTTTTTATTTGTCTTTCCTATGGTGGATTTCTGATGCTTTTATTTAATTTGTCCATTGGGAAAGCCCCACTTATAGGACCATTTGAAAAATCAATTCCCTTTCCCTCTACTTTGAACCAAGGAACTTGAGGCTCACGGGCCATAGATATAATGTTTTAATTTAGATGGAAAAAGGACTTCGTACAAGAAAAGTAGCAAGGGCCAGTTTTTGCTTTTGTTTTAATTTTAAAATTAGTAAAACTAACTTACTTAAATAGAATTATTTTTAAACAGTTCAATGGTAATTAAAATGAGTATTCAAAATTATTCTTAATTATAAAAATAAAACAATCAAGAACGTGATGGTGCATTCTCTAATGAATCTGTCTTTCTGCTTTTTTATTCAAGACACTGCAGTCATGGATGATGCAAGATATAAAAGCTGAGATTGTTGATGTCTCATCCTCAATGTTTTCTCAGATCTCTAACCGTTGCAACGCACTACTCTCATCGAAGATCATTTACTATTGGCAACATATTGATGTCGAATAAATGGAATGTCTTTTTTCCTCCTCCAAAGTAAAACCTTTTGCTGTATTATTATGCTCTGTATAGGTTAGGTTTTTCTCCCCTTCACGACTGTTTGTTTTACTCAATTAGAGAGAAACTAATTACGAAGCATATAATAACCGATAATTGCCATCAATTTTCCACCCAAAACATGTAATAATCTAGATTACACCAAATATATAGTACTCTTTTAAGTATCATGTCCTAAAGGTTGACTACAAACATTAAAGGGAGAAAAGGTATGAAATGAGAAATAAACAAAGTTAACTTCCTAAGAAGAAATCAGAACAATTTCAATCTTTTTTCTTCGATTCCACTATGACCGTAGGGCCCATTGCCCATTTTGGCAAAGAATTGCACCAATACCAATGTTACTTTCTGGACCTTAAATAAAGGAATCTTGAACACACGCTGTCAAGCTTATTAAAATGCCATTTTGAGCCCATATCACTGAAGAAATTTGACAAGAATGTATGGAGAGATTGATCTAAAATGCCATACGACCAGCCAGCCTGCTCTCAAGTATCCTCTTATCTATGGCTGCATCAATGGAGCTCATCTGAAAGATAAATTGATAATAATGATCAGCAGGTAATTATAGACCACAAAGTACAACAATAAACCGAATATTTTAATTTAGAGCATGGTCCTATGCAAGAGATCCAAACTCTGCGAAAGAAGCTGACCTGGGCCAAGTCTGAATTCACTTGTTCCATAAAATAAATTGTAATGATGCTACGAATGGGCAAAAATCTGATGGGTAAGACCATTTTCCACCCAAAACCCCAAACTTAGGAATCAAGCAGGGGGGGGATAAAGAATAACATTGGCAAAACCAAACCCAATAAAAATCATATATACATACTCTTTTACGGTGTACAAATGCTGGGATGAAAGATCACGAAGTTGGTAGTTTGCAGCAAGCTTCACAAATTATGTTGTGGTAATTATAATTAACTACCATAAGAAATTAATACAGTACCTACTCGAATCTTTAGAAGCCCACAAAAATTGGAGCCATAGCTAGCAGCCATAGAGGCCGTTCAAAATAAAATAGCATGCACTACCCATTTAGGTTGGAAGCAAGTGGGAGGATTAAAAGGATCATCTTTTATTTGTCATTTATTTTATTTTTAAGAAAGAATTAGAAATTTATAAAGAATGTACCTCTTTAAATAGGAAACAATGTGTAAACAACTGAATCTGAATACAGGAAGCATAAAGCCTACTCATCTGGTTAGATGTGAAAGCAACTCCATCTATTAAAGAGGTAGTATGACTTACCTGGCTACTTTCATCATGCACCTGATATTTTGGCAAAGACATTCTTCTTTCCTCCTACAGTAACCAAGCATCATAACATTACCAACCAAGAAACAACAGTAGTCAAATGGAACACTATATATTTTCTCAAGAACACAACTCACCATGGACATTGCCTCATCATCCCAAACTAAGTAGACTTCGTTGGTGGCAGGCTGAGGAGCAGGAACTTTGTTTGCAATTACTGGGGGAGGCCCAATTGAAGGACCACCAGTATTTGGACCAGAAGCATAAGAATGTGAGTTACTAGCTGCTCCACCTATACAAGTAACCAAGGGTGAGAAGGAAATGAAAATCACCAAAACCACATAGGATTAATCTAAAGGAAGAAAAACTAAATTTCAGTGCTAAGTTTATCAATTTTATCAAAAACACTCCAGCTGTTTTGAATAATGGAAACAGTCACAATTGTTCAAAGGAGGAAAAATGTAAGATTACCTGGAACCCCTATAGCCTGATAACTACTTGTTACTGAAGAGTTGCTGCTCAAATGTGTATCAACAGGAACATTTGTAGACATCACTGGAGTAACTGATGGAACACTTGAGGGTAGAGGTGGAGCAGAAAATGTTGAACTTTGAGTAGTTGTATGGTTATTTCCAACAACAGGAAATAAAGGTTGGGAAACTGGGGCAGCTGCAGATGTAGGCAATCCAGGAGGAGTAACCTGAGTTTGGAGCGCAGGAGCAGTTGCCGGCAGTGGAGGCCTCATGTTCTGCACAGGAAATAATGGCTGCTGTGTGTATGGGGCAGCAGGAGGAACTGAAACAACTGGAGGCTGTGAAAACCATGGCTGAGGTCGAGGTGGAACCACCCAAGCATTTGGAGGCACAGGTACAGCTGGATTATAACTATAGCACAAAGGTAAACATGTAAGCATATTTGTGCCACTAAGAATTTTAAATTTTAAAAGTTAAGTATGTAAGAGTTACAACTTCCTACTTATGCCAAATAGAAACGTAGAAATAATGACATACACTGGTGGCATTGTGGGCAAGGCTGGTCGCGGAGGATATCCTGTACCCAAAGGAGGTGGAATCATTCCACCTACAAGCTGAGTTGGTGGAATATCCACCTTGGCTGCCTTTGATGGAACATCATCCTCTGGATTAAAAATAAAATACATAATGGTGAAAAAGGACATTAAAACATTTCATGTTTCTTTTTACCATCGCTAACAATATTCATAGAAAGTTGTATCTCGAGTTCCACAAAAATACACTCATGACATCAAACACTACCAAGAAGCAAGGATGAAGTATACAGCAATCACCATACATGTCTGGTGTGATTATATAGCAAACTGAGCAGAGCATCTTTTTACCAAAAAACAATGTTATGCACGAGATAGAAGCCATCAGACAAGATTACCTTCTTCACCATAATGAGCAGCCAAGATATCTGGTGGTATCCCTTGCATTCCATATATTTCAATATCCGTACTCTCTCTGCCAGGCTTTGCATTGGGAACCCTGAGAAAAGAGAAATATCAACAATTTGTGAAAAGGAAACACACAAAATTTAGCGATAGCCAGATTTTAGCAGCAAATTCAATTATAACTAACATACCTCCTTCTATTTGTTATTAAAGAATCATTAAGGGATAGATCATTAACATTCAGGAGAAACCAACCACTCAGGCGTTCAAGAACTCACAAAATTCCTAGCATCTACTAAATAACATCCACTAAATTTCTAGCATCTTATTTAGGATACTTTAATAACAAAGGCAATTCTCTGGGACAAAAATGGCATAAACTTTTTTTTTCCGTTTAATATGATTAACAATAAAACAAAATGTGAAGCATAAAACCCTAATCCTAGATAATAAGGAGAAAAGCGGGAAATAGGGTTATACTTAGTGACGGATTCCTTGTGGACCTGGAGGACGTGGATGGCCATGCCGCCGGCGGTGGAGAGCTTCTTGTGGCAGACATGGCACTTGAAGTGCTTGGCTTTCTGATGCTGCACCAAGATCTTCTCGTCGTCGAATTCGCGATCGCAGTAATAACACCAGACCTTCGAGGAAACTCTCTTCTTCTTCTTCCCCATGATGGCGAATCCGATCCCTCGTGAATTGGTTTTGTGAAGAAGGTTGTGTGCCCTGCTGCAATGGCGGAGGAGGAAGAGGAAGTAGCTAGGGCACGGATTCAGAAGCGGAAAGAAAGATCCATTCGCGGCCCAATTGAAATTTATTGTTTGTTCGTGGTCAAATTATATTGACGGCTTACGTAACAAACAGTACAAATCAATGGCGAGTAGCTACATCAGGCCCAAGGACAACAAGGTGGTCCAAAAGTAATGCCGTTTACCATCCACTTGTTTCGGTCTTCGGAATTACTATGAAAGCTGTTATGTTTTCTTTTTTTGAAGAACGGGTTAGAGCCCAACAATCTTGAGGCTTGCTATTTATACTGTCCTTATTCCTCGTTGCATTGCCTTCTTTTATATATATATATATATATATATATATATATATATATATATATATATATTTTTTTTTTTTTTTTATCAAGAGGGCCTTTTTTCCCCTACCAAGGAGATATATTATGAAAACTAATTTCTAATGTGCATTATAGGTTGACACCCCTTTGCGTCAATTAACTAGGTAACGAAAACTAGTGTTTAATTATTTAGTTAATTTAGTTTTTGTTTGTGTTTACTGTAAATAAGATCATGTACATATATATATATATATATATATATAATGGAGTCTAATTTTCCTTGTGTATTGTAAACTAGAAAAATACTAGTAACACATTTCTAACACATTCTTTAAAACACGCTTTCTATTATTGATTAAATTTATTAAAAATTAAAATTTTTGATGAATTCTACTATTCATTTAATGATTCTTCCTTCTATTTTTTTAGTTTTTAATAAATTTCAATCACCAATAAAAATATTGTAAATATTGTGTTAGAAATTATATGTTATTAACACTCCTCTACAAACTGAAACTATATTGAAACTATATTTCATTGCATCCATGATTTGACTCCTCCCACAGGTCATAAGTAGAGATGAAAATAGGTCAAGTTATCTATCAGAGATTTTTGGTCTGGTCTATTTAAGGTCTTGTTAAACCTGACTTGTTTATTATAAATGTCAGGTTAAGGTTTCTTAAAAAGCTTGTTTAAATAAAAATGTTAGGCTCAAACTAAAAAAAAAAACTTGTTAGGCCTATCAAGTTAGCCTATTTAATATATATATATATATATATTAAAATTTAAAAATAATATTTTTATTTTTATAAAAATATTTTTCCTTATTATGAAGGTGGATGATCACCCACTTCAAAAAATCATTTTGAAAATCTCATAAAATAATTATTACTTATTTGAAAATATAGGTAAGATGTTGAGACATTTTCTGTTGTTTCTTTAACTTTCCTAAATTAATTTAAAGTGTTTTGTAAAATTAACTTTCCTAAAAGATGCTTCTTCATGTTTGGGAGATGACTTGAAAATAAAAAATTTATTCATTTTTGTATTTAACTTGTCTTGTTTCTTGTTTCTTATTTATTTTAGTATTTGATATTAAGACTAGATTATTGAATGAAACTTATGATATTTTATTTAGTTTGTTTATTTTGTTTATAATATTTTGTTGAATATTTAAAAGTGCTTCAATTAATTTTAAATTATTTTTTTAATGCATAAATTAAAAGGAAAGGATGTGTTTTTGTTTATATTAAATTTTAAAAAATATTATGTGATAGTCATTAGATTTTCTTTATATATAATACTTATTATAAAATAGATTAAATAAACTAGATCAAATTTTATATTTTTAAATCAGATCAAGAGCATATGAATTTCGTATCTTAATTAAAAAAAACAACTTTTCAAGTGGGACCCATTACTTCATATTTATTTCTCTTGTCAATCTATTGTACCGCTGCCTTTAATTTGTTCTTGCTCACCCACTCCATTCATCGCTGCCAATCTCACTTGAGATTTTCATGAACACTATGCAATTTTTATAGATAAAAAGCATTGGGATTTAACTTTTACTAGAACATCCTCTCACATAGTAAAACTGTTATTCATTAAGTTTAATGTTTCCGCATTATGGTTAACCTATAATTTACTTAAATCCTAATCCCTCGTAAAAGAGTGTCTAAATTCTTTGATTAAATTACCAATTTCTTGCATACATTTGAGAGATAAATGATATAACTATGGACTCCTATATAATTTGAGAGAGAAAGATATAAAAGAAAGCAAAATATAAATATAATAAATGATATCTATATTATGATAAAATATAAAAAAATCAAATACATGTTTATATTATATTAATATTTATATATCATTATTTAGAGAGTGTATACTCAAAGAATACACGGAACTTGAAGTATGAAAAAAAAAATGCACTGAACTGGTGCCAAAAAGAAATGGATTTCCACTCCAAAAAAGAGAAAAAGAATGCATTAATGAAGTTTTTTTTTTTTTTTTTTTTGGGTGGAAAAATGAAGTTTCCTTTCTTGCTTTGTTGATTACACCCATCCCAATCTAGTAGCAAAACTTTTGGTCTTTTTCAACGTTACCTTTAATTTTACTGTTTGAATTAACATATAAAATAATGACATCTTGGCGGTAATCACACTCATAAACCAAACCAACGAAGTTATATAAAAAAAAACCCAACGAATTGTTCCTTGTTACTGTGACTGCCTTCCAAACACGAACCCTCTCGTTTGTTAATAATTACATAGAGAGCCAAATCAAATATAAATTCAGAACATTCCCGTGAAAAAAAAGAGAGAAAAGACAGAATAATAATTTTCAAATGTGAAATTTAGGAAATTATGTAATACAAATACTAAAAAACTACACATAAAATACAGAATTAAATATGTTCCAGTCTCTGAAAATATTATGAATTTCAGTTTTAGTCTTTATGAATTTTTTTTCTCTCCATATTTATTAAAAATGATGTGATTTTATTTTATTAATATAAATTAAAAGTATATTTTTTGTGTTAGAATACAAAAACCGAAAATAATTTTTTTTACAGAGACTATTTTTTAATATTTTCAGAAAGTAAAAAAATACTGAACTCTAAAATGTAATTCTTTTTGACACATTCAAACGTCTTGGTCCCATTATTCCTTCAAACAAATAATTGCGCTGGTCAATAACCATTTATAGTTTAATTTAGCGTTTTCTAATACTTATGTGGACTAACATACATAGTGCAGCAGTAGATGTTGCCATGTTGGTATTCAAAAAGAAAAAAAGTGCATCGATATCTGCATTTTATTAGAGACCATATATAAGTATTCTGCTTTGCAGCTACCCATCTATTATTTTGTAACCTAATGATATTGTTCTGTCTTTAATAGTTCGCATCAAAAAAGATATGAAGATCATTGTCTAACTTTCGGCACAATAAATGGCCACCATAATCTTATTGGACTTATGAATAATCATCAGCTAGATTTGATGTGTTCAACCATCATAGTTTTCGCAAGGCTAGAGAGGATGGCAGTATGTTGCATTTCCCTAATTGATTTTGGCCAAAATTAGTGACAACTAAGTTCCATCTACCAACCAAAAGAAAGAAATTATCCCTTCTATGAAGCAGTGGGATTAAATAATTTGAGGCATTGAGTCAAATTAATCCATTATGTTAACACTTTATCTCAAGTGAATTGACAAAACTAATGCAAAAACAAAATTAAAATTTCAAGAAATTTGTGACATGTTAGGAACCTATATGAGATACAGTATTTACCTTGACACTCTCCAAATGGTTCATTTTCTCTGAGATTACAAAACAGTCTGGTTTTAAGGTCAACAGAATTTATCACATCTTTTATGATTTATTAGTGAGTACAATTCAGCATTAACAGAACCATCATGTGACTCCTATATATCATGAAGAGATAACAGAAATTCTTTGTTAATTAAATACTGATTAGAAACCTCCAACTAAGCTAAACAGCATTTGCCTAAATCCTAATCCTTTTCTAAGCCCTTAATTATTGTGCGGCACGGCTTGCGGATACGTCCAAAATGGAAATTGTATCTGAAATAATTCGCTTATACTTAGAGTTGAATTTGAATACTGTAATCTGTAAGAGAGAGGTGGAATATAGTTGCCGTAAAAATTCTTAATGTGCAGTGCAGTCAATTAATGGTTATCTAAAAATATGCTTTGTTGCTTCCATTAGCCAATCAAACACATCGAAATAGCAATCTGAGCCTAAGCATTAATAACAAATTTTACTTATTGAGGGGAATTTAGTTCATTTCTTGTACCCTGGCCAAATTATTCTTTTGTTTCCCATAACCCAAGATGTGGTCCAAAACCAGGTCTAGAGTGAAAAAAATTGTAAGAATCATTTTAATTTGTCACCTAGCTTTTGTTCATTACCCCCTTTCAATCCCATTTTTCTATCTATTTTGCATATTTCAAGGTCATTTATACGCCTTTCAAAAACATTTCAGAGATATATGGGTATAAACTACCAAAGTTTTGTTAAAACAAAAAAAAACTACTAAAGTTTTGGTGACAAATTCATTTCGTTCAAAGGAGAACACACCATCATATGGGTCAAGGGTCATTTTTTGGGAACTAACATGGGTCATTTTTTTAAGACAGAGAGATTTAATCTAATACACTCTTCAAAGGGGGAAAAAACCCAAAGAGGAAAGTAGCTGTAATATCATGTTGTTTGCACCAAGAATGGAGATCTATCATAAATTACAAAGTTTTTGTTTTCTTCAAACATACTGTAGTCATTTGCTTTCATTTTGTAATTCTGCATGGACCATTATTCAGAGATACCACAATCAATAGAATATAAGAAAGATACTTGGCTCCAATTATTAATACCATTTTTCACTAGAGTTTTCTTCGTACAAATAAACAATGTTTCTGGCCATGTATTTGACCTTGAGAATTGAAACCATACAGAGAAGAAGAAAACAATACTGATCTGCATGGACTTACAGTAAGGATGCTTTACAAGGAAGACATTCCTTGAGTCAAATTCAATGCTCCTCACATGATCATTACCATAACTACATTTCTTTCTCTCTTTATTTTTTTTTTCTTTTTGATAAAACACCATAACCTCATTTCTATGCAGGGCCAGTAAGTAAAATATAGTACTAGTACATGCTATAATCTCAATACATCTATGGTTTTGGACTTGTCAATTTTTGTGGGGGAGTGGGAACCTTTTCAATGCTGTCCAGTGTCCACCCTTTAATGGCTATATTAGGCAGAAATAATTTTTGAAATTCACAGTTTATTTCAAATTTTATTAAAAAAATAAAATTTACTTTTGTGTCAGTACTGTAGACTAGTCTGACTTTCTGTAGTATGAAAGATATTCCATATTTGATTAAATTAAATTATACTAATATGATGCCAATTTCCCATTGAGGCCCCAAAGCACCTCCACTAGACTCCAAAGAGAAAGAAAGAGAGTGGAGAGAGAGGGGAAAGGATTTTCAACTTTTCTTTTGATAAGTAGCATCAGTTTAGCTTGAAAAGCACAAAAAGAAACAAAAGCAAGTCACAGATTCCAGTCTGTGGCCTGAGGGGTGAGGCTAGTGATTGAATGGTATAGCATATGCCCACAATTGCAGCAAGACAAGGCAGAGCCCACCTAACAGCCCCAGAAGAAAAGGGCAAACCCACAGATTAAAATTCATTATTTCAAACTAATAAATAAGCATTCAAAACATATTCCTTACATAATCCCCCCAAGTCCCATTCTATTCTCTCCTCTCTCTCTCTCTCTCTCTCTGAACCATGCCTGTCACAAACACAACAACACCAACAGTGGCAGAACACACCAAATGGAGAAGGCCCAGAAACCAATTCAACCACCACCATCATCGCCATCACCATCACCATCACCACCCCATTTCAGAAACAGATCCAAACCCTCAAATCCCTTCCATAATCCAATCCACTAGGTGCAAGTCCACCATTTCCTCCCTGCTCCTCTCCACTTTCTCCAACAACACCTCCAATAATGACACCCCCACCAACAATAATGCCACTGCCCATAGCAAGAAAAAAAACAACTTTTCTGCATCAACCTTCAGAGGGTTGGGCTGCGCCGCCGGCGCGTCGCAGCAGGTGTCGGTGCCGGCGGTGATTCGCTCCTCCGCCGATTGGCAAGGGAAGAAAACAAGAAAAAAGAAGCACAAGAGAAGCAACAGCAGCAGCAAGAACAAGACTTTCCATGGTGGGGTTCTAGAAGGTTCCAATCCAGGGTGTGTGGATTTTCAAGATGTTTGGTGTGGCCCTGGAATTGGGTTCTCAACAGACGCTGCTGCCTCTGTTGATTGTGTTGTGGCCAGGAAGAATGTCTCTTCTGCAAGAGGGAAGATTGATGTGGATAAGATCACTCACAGGGAGGTATTCTCATTTCTTCAACGTTTGATCTTTTTCAATGATTTGGTGCTTAAATCTGTTGAAACGTTTATTTTCTTTTTCTACCTCTTCTTTGTGTTGTTCTTCTATCAAGAACAAGGTATGCTTTCTATGGACAACCTGCATTAATGAATTTTCCATTTTTACCCCCACCAAATCGATCTTTTGCCTGCATTAAGAATTCCTTTCTTGATTGGTATTTTTCTTAGGTTCTGTTTATCAATCAAAATAGTAGCAAGATAGAAAAATATCATTGGATTTTGCATTGATGAACATTGAAGTGTTTTTTCCTTTGATTTTTATCGGCACTCCGAAGGCCCATGCCACTTTTGTTATGTTTAAATTCCCAATAATAATATATACACAAGACAAAGTTAAAAAAAAGGTATATTTTATGTATGGGCCTGAAGTCTTTGATCGCTTTCATGTAGGGCTGTTTTTTTGTTTTCTTTTTCAACTGCATGTGATCTCTGATCATCTTATCTATACTTATTGTTCCTTCAATATCAAAACAATTCTTTATAGTACAAATTATGTCATTAAATACTTTTAATTTGAGGAAAATATGTCGCTTCACCCTATTAATCCATTAATGCTTCTTTCATTTCATTATCCTTGTGGAAATAACAAGAGACAATGATGATCGTTTAAAAAAAATTTAATGACTCTATTGATTTATTTACGAATAATTATGTTGGTCGTTAATAGCTAGAGCCTAGAAGCACCCTTTCAAAACGCGTTCACGCATTCTTTTACCTATAGTTTTAGATGCAAAGAAGTGCTGTTGATTATTGGATTGTTGTGGAGCCTTCCTTTGAAGTGGGAGACATGGATCCGTTTTTGATGGGTTTAGATAGACATGCGAATGATTAGTTAGGATTTTCGTTTGAGTTCAGTATGGTCATAATTTTTGTTTCACAATGCCTTGACATGATTTCGAACTAACGACCACTATTGGCAGCGATCATCGTATGTGGGAAGGCGCACAGAGACCTTCACTTTTCTGGACAGTACTGATCCTGACATTTTCACACCACGCTCTGCCTCTGACACTTATGGAACTGCAACGTACTATCGTCATGTTAGAGATCCTTCCTCTGATGGCTTTGCTGAGGTTGCCTCTAACATACATATACCCTTTTCTCTATCTTTGTCGTCGCTAATGTTAAGTGCATGTGTAGTACGATGAGAATGTGTTTCATAGCAAAAATCTGGTTTGTTCTTATCAAATGATCATAAATTTTTTTAATGACAACGTGTTTAAATTTGGAATTATTAATTCAAATTATTTACTTGGGATATAGGACTTGCATGTGCTTGCTGTGGCCACTAAATTATAAAATTGAATTTTGGCTCACCTTGAACTTGAAATGAATGTAGCGAATGATGTTTTCAAGTGTAAATAAAAAGAAGTTGCTGTTTTTGTTGCTAAGAATGAAAGGTTTTTTGTACGTTGTAGTTTAAGGAATTTAGCGGAACAATTATGTTAGTGGGGTTTAGTGGAGCATTTACTTAAACATGATTCATTATTTAGTTAATGTATTTTGAGATTCCTATGGATGTGTCTTTTGGATTCAAGCACTTATTTTCCAAGAGTAATGTATGTTGTATGAAGAGGTGTCTTGTATAGTATAAATACTTATTTACTGGTGCATTTGCACAACAGGCCAAGAAATCCAAATGAAAGTGAGTTTCTTAGAGTGTTCGAGTCTTTTCCCTCTTCTTTCTATATCCTTATTTCCTTTTGATTGACAGGAGATTAAACAGTGTATTTTGTGATTGAGTGTTGTGTTTCTTCGTTTAGGGGACAGTTTTAGTCCTCAACATGGGTTGAGATAATCACGTGTGGATGTGTATATGGTTTACCCAATTTGTGTAGAATAGATACCTGACATATCATGTTTACGCAGGAATTTCCAAAATTAAACTGTTACTCCTAACCGACACAAATTGCATGAATTTAGTCTAGTTTTGCTTTAATTTGGGCAATTTACTTATCAGTTGGTTGTCTTGTTATATATTGAATAGAGATAGTTTGATGCATAACCTATGTTACCTTTACAGAGTAGCCACACTAGTTGTCAGCTAAACACAATTTGGTTTCTATGTTTGGATTATTAGATTTAACAGAGGCTTGTTAGTGGAAGTTATAATTTTATAATGAATGCATGTACATAGGAGTATTATGTTATGTCCAATCATGTCT
Organism: Glycine tomentella; assembly: GCA_007407185.1. NCBI lineage: Eukaryota > Viridiplantae > Streptophyta > Magnoliopsida > Fabales > Fabaceae > Glycine > Glycine tomentella. Next base: position 325,004 of record PYAF01001761.1, read on the forward strand.
TTGCTTAGATTTTGTGGCAGTCAAGCTAATATTGTGTATCTTGATTTTTGCTTGCACTTTGAAGATAATGATGCTTCAAGGAAGTCTACTAATGGGTGGGCAACTAAATTCACATGATCATTTCAGAGACTGGAGACTTGATGTTGATAACATGTCCTATGAGGTGATTTTTTCAAGTAAAGCTGTCTATTTTCTTGTACAATATTATATCCCCATGCTATTTTGTCCGTGCACATTGTTTTATGTGTCAAAACTTCTGGTTTGTGTGTGATAGCAATTGCTAGAGCTTGGTGAGAGAATTGGTCATGTGAACACTGGACTTAAGGAAGATGAGATGGGACGGAACATAAGGAAGACTAGGATTCAATTTTGGGATGATACATCAAAGCTTCAAGTAGATAAAGAGTGCAGCATTTGTCAGGTAAGTTTGCATAATCGAATTAAATTGTTACATTGCTTTCTCTTTTTAAGATGTGTTTAAAAGGATTGAATATAATTTATCTTGCTTTTGAGTTCAGGAGGAGTATGAAGCAGGTGATGAGTTGGGGAGGCTAAATTGTGAGCACAGTTATCACCTTCAGTGTATAAAACAATGGGTTGCACAAAAAAATTTCTGCCCAGTATGTAAGCAACAAGTTGCGGCTCGACACTGAGTGGCACAACCCTACTGTTTTTCTGGACAGCTTCCATTCTCATCCATAAATTTGTGTATAGTTTTTCATATCCAATACAAGCAAGAATTTTCATTCTTTGCTGTCAATTATCATTTCATCTTTCAAAATTCCTGCATCCTCTGCGAGGAGTCGGCAATTATATGTTATCGAGTAAAGGTTTTTTATTCGGGCTAAGACCTTTGCATATTATACGCAAGAGTTGCCTTGCTTAAGAGCAGTAATTTTTTTTTTCTTTTGGGTTTTTAATGAAGTTATGTCTGCGACGAAGTAGGGTGTTCTTATTTGGAATGCTTGTCCTTAACTATGCCCATCCATTTTGAATCCTATGGTGATAGTTTCTGTTGGGTGTTTCAATATCTATATTTTGTAACTTGTTTATGGGAAAACTACTCTGCATATTAAAATGAATTGATTCACAAATGGTATAGAAACCCTGAGTCTGTCACGGATTAATTTCATTGTGTAGCACTTGCAAAGTCAAAAGGGTTACATCCATTCTTCATAAAACAGTTACATTATTTTTTTCCTTTTCTCTACCCTTCATCTTTCATCAGGCTAAAATAAAAATAATTAAATAAAATTTTAAATGTGTTTAATCTCAATAAATCTTGGTTCTTTAACTCAAGTAGTTTAATTTCGTTGGTTTTGATTTTTGCAACTACTTATGGAAATGTGTCATATATTAGCTGTGATATTAACAATTGTTCTAAACAATATTGTCACATAATATCGTTGGATACAGGTATGTTAATAAATGGTGATAGAAAGTATTTAAAAAAAAAAAAAAACCAACTTTGCAAAGATTAAGATCAACAATAAAATATTTTTAAAAGATGAATATCAGCTCTCCAACTAAGGCAAACTGGAAGCACCAAAGTCGAGGTGAGCCACAAATATTATAAAACTTATATTTCATTTTCAACTGACTAAGTTTTCATATGCTTGGAGAATTGAATGTTCCGATACATTCACCATCATGGAACTCACTTATTACTTTTAAAGACCACCCATTTCCTTGTTCCCAAATATTATCGACATGGGCAGTCATGAAAACACAAACTCATCTTGGCACTTTGTTAGTGTCGAGGATGTCTCGATGTGAACCACGAAAAATAGACCACTCCATGCATAATGGTTCACAAAATTAAATAAATAAAAAATAGACCACTCTCATGTCATTTCGTATCCCTGCATGAGCAATTAAAGTCTCCATCCTTGGTCTCTTACTCATTTGAATGCCAGTGATATATGAGCTGAGCTCGCAAACTTCTTAGCATTATCATTGTCATATATCACATTCCTAGCAATATGCTATCAAGTTGTAAGAGCAGTGCAACTTTCTTCTTCTTGAAGTTTCTATCGGTGTTATTGGCCCACAAGCAAAGCTTACAGTTGTAAGCAAGAAATTATTCAACAAGCATGAATTTATTTCAACCACCATGAAATGCCAGTTGCTAGGATTCTACTTTGTTGCCATATTTCTTTTCTCTTTGGTAGATAGATTTACAAGGGAGAGAATGTGTTTTGCAATCTCAGCTGAGGCATTGGGGTTTGCAGCTTTCAGAGCCCTCTCAGACATATCTTCCATCTTCTTCTTGTCCCCTATCATGCATTTCAATTTCCAAATCAATAAACAAGGAAAGAGGAAAAAAAAAAAAAAAAAGAGATACATATTGCTTCTTGCAGGTACATTTAACCCAGAAAGGTAAATACTGAATTTTAGAATTATATAAAGAACATGGTGAATTCATACAAACAGCAAGCAGTAAAGGTGTTAATCAGTGACATACTATTAATGGGAAATTTTATAATTTAAAAATTAAGGATGTACTAGAGTAGTCATATTGCAAACTATGATGTAGATCTGAATGTGAGAGTTAGGTGACAACTATGAGAAATAAATATAATGTACGAAAGTGGAGTAAAAAAAAGAAAGACCAAAAAACAAGAAAATACTACTGCAGCTTATTAAAATTTGGTGTAAGAAACAAGAAATGTCAGAAGATGGTTAGGTCTCACTTTTCAGGCAGAAACGGTGAAAGATGGTCGGGGTCAAAGAATGCTTGAACTTGTTCTAAAAGATGAAAAGTAAATTATTATTTACTCTTTAACCCTTTCCCAAACTTCAAGTATCAATCTGGTAGCCAGTAACTGCATCGTGTCAGAGTATACAATTTACGCCATAGGGCCATCATTAATTGAAATTTGAAAGTATACGAACAATCAGTAAAAATATTGCCCATGTCTGTGATAACCTTTTAGAAATAGGTTCTGGAACAACAAATTTTTGTACCGCATAAGTTTCACAAGATTATTACTGTTGGTAATCTTGTTTTTGGACTTAGTCCAAGTCTCAAGGAATAATCTTAAAATCCAGCTTGTTTATCCTTAAAAAGGTTCAACACTGAACAAATAACAGGTCATTATTGAAGATACCATCAAATAGTACCAGTTCAACCTTTAATTCTCTTCTTTTTTTACTCCAAACTTGAGATCTTCTATCTTACGAATCTTAATGCATCTTTATCTTTCTGATTTCCCATTAAAAGAATTTTATGACATAAGTGACGTGACGGAGACAGTAATTTGGTGATTTATTTATTTATTTATTTTTTATCAAAGCATATGGCATGATTCACGAAAGATTCTGGAATGATTTCCAAAACTGAAATTGTTAACACTTAACAGACATTTTGAAGATGAAGACTACGTACTTAAAATCTTTTTAATTGCAATGGCTAGAGTACTTGAGTCTAGCTCATCCTCAGTTATAACAGTCACACCAGCTAAATCTGCCATCAATGAAGCATTTCTGAACTGATTCCCCTCAGAGAAATTTGGCGAGGGTATCTACAAATAATAATTGAAAAAAAGGTCACAATTTTTTCCTTTATATGAGCTGCAGATCCAACTTAAAAGGAAGCTGTATATGTGATTCTTGCAAAATATGGAAAACATGGAAATTGAGTTATGCATCAGACATTGTAACATCATGATTGAAATGCACATCAAATATAAAGTACAGCAATTGCTTAGTTTGTTACTATATTGCTACAGCCTACAGTTATACTAGTTGAGGGGATGGTATATGGTTCATGTCCAAATAAATACCCAGCACCATTGTGAAGAAGAATACAATTTCCACATCCATCCATAAATTCTGCAATTGAGTTATGCACAAATTAGATCTTATGATGTTCTCAGACTCAGTTCTCCAAGATGTATTGTATTTGAATTCTAATGACAGCAGCGTGGGAAGCTGTTAGAACGTAAACATGCACACGAGCAGTGCTTTTTTATACTGATAGAATACTGAAATTTGAGATTTAGACACACTAATTAAACAGAAAACTACAGCAAAAGCTGTCCTAGAGCTGTAACAACTCCTACAAAGAATAGTTACTGTCCAAAGAACTAGCAAATACTCTCTTCTAGCCGCTCCTTTCCTACAGCCTACCGACCATTTTTTTTATACAACTTTAACGTAATAACTGCTCCTATAAAACTAAATAACTGCCTGCCATTTTTTTTGCTGGAAGCAACCAAAAACCATGAGGCTAACCCCGAGATCACCTAAGTGGGTTTTGACTCTTCCAACAAATCTTTTCCATATGCACGACCAAGGAATCGAACCCCATCAGAACATATAAAATATAACTGCTACAGTGCTACTAAAATACATAACTAAACTTCATAAAACAGTACACAATAATATGTAACTATTCCTAATTTCTGCCAATAGCTGTCATAACTGCGGCTAATTAATTAACCCCATTATTACTATCTGTTTTAGAGCATCATCATCTCCCAAAATTACTAATCTTAATAGTCTCTCTGCACATTGATGTAAGGGATGAAACTTTTCTCCGCACCAAAAACACAACCCTTTTCTCACTGTGTACTTTGTATTTGTAGAAGAGGACCCATTATGATTCTATAAAGAGTTAATCAATCTTGACCCATAATTGCTTTGATTCTGCCCATTGCTCTAATCTCCTGGTGATTTAGAAGAAGCACCTCTGGTATTTGTCTCCCATCCTGATGAAATAATACCTTTTGCAAGCCTTACTACACCATCTTGTTGCCAAATATTTTTCTACCCCCTATTTTTGTTGCTGTATATGTGTGATTCAGTCAACTTTTCTTCTGTCTCTTGCCAATTGCATGGCTTGAATGCAGGATTGAGGATGAAAAATATGAATCCGACACATAATCTCCTATTGAAGTCCTCAAAGGGAGACCCTAAATATTGCTCTTGCTCTTCTGGTAATTGTTGTACTTGAGAGGAAACCAATTCAAAGGCCTCAATGTATTCCTCCACAGAACCATTTTGTCCAAGTTCAACCTCTCAAACGGGTTCCCTGTTTTTGTTCCTCCAAATTTTGCAACCAAAGCCTTCTTAAAATTATCTTAAGTGAGATGTATTGTTGAACCTTCCATACTTAACATGGCTAACTTGATCCTTACATCCTCCGTACTAATTTGCACCTCATGATAAATTTCCGCTCTTGTGATCCATCCTACAGGGTCATCTCCATTATAGGCAGGTAGTTCTATCGATACTCATCCATAGAATGATGATTGTCTGAATTAGATCCATCTTACAGATTCTTATAGTTTGAGCTCCCAGCTTACAGATTCTTATAGTTTGGTTCCTTGGGCTTGGTGTGGTCCTCCCAAGTGTTTTGTTCGGTACTCTTTTTGCAATGATATTTGATGGGTGTGGCTTCAGGGGAGTTGAAGTTGGGGTGCCAACATAGTTGGGGCGTCTTCTTTCAACTCCCCTCATATTCCTCCTTTTTTGGCCAAAAAAAAAAAAGAATTAGATCCATCTGCAATAGTCCCTTCTTCATGATGATTCGAACTTCCATCTGCCTCATTTGCATGCTTACCCATCATTTAATTTTCCTCATTTCTAAAAAAAACCTTGTCAAAATTTTCCTCCAATTTAGCCATTCTTTACCCAAATTTTCTACTTTAGTTCCAATTTCTTCTACTTTTTGCTGAATTATTACATTCAGTTTTTGAATAAATTGACTAATAGTAATTTTTTTTAATAATTCAAAGCTTGAATGAAAATCAGAAGGAATGAAACGAGGGACTAAACACAATATTTAACTACCAGGATAGATGGTTTCCCTGTTGCCAATATTTCATAGCAAGTCATTGCACCTGCTCTGGAAACAATCAAATCTGCTGCTGCATATGCCAAATCCATACAATGCATGAACCTTCGTAAAAGGGGATACGTCAGATAAGTTATCACTATTGCAAGTGAAATAAAAAAAAATGCAGGCAAAATTAGAGATTTCTTTTAACAAATGATCTATTCGTTGCTGAAGAATGTACTAGAGAACTATGACTAATTTTTAGTGAACTTTGTTATTACTTAGTAATATGTGGATGCAAATAACAGAAATTATGGATGGAAGACTATAGAAGAAAAGAAGAAAAAAATTAGATTAAGTATCCACTATATCGAATCAAGGAATTTTAAGCTGATCCTACATAAGAACGTCAAAACAGCTTGGTGATGGTTTTGAAGTGAAGAAAAAAGGACTCCCATTCATGTCAATTTCAGAAAGCACTGATGAGCACTGGGCAGAGTGGTCTCACACCAGGACGCGCACTAAAGATAATTGATTGAACTTTGGATCATGCGGTAGGTTTGAGTTTTGTTATTCAAGTAAAGAAATGATTTTTTACATCATGAAGTCGAAAAAAAACCTTCTCCCTCTTTTTCTGCAGTCAGAGTCACACAGCATTTACAACAAGGATTACTTGAATATTTTTTGAGATTGTCGTTACCAAGGAGTAAGGGGTCAATTTGATTGATTAATTCCACTACAACAACCGAGCCTTTTGGAACTAAATCAAATAATGCTATTGTGCTCTATCAAATTATCCAAAAAATAATTCTGTCGCTCAACATTTCAACATCAACATCAACCACACCTTTAACTCAAGCTCAATATTTAAAGTAAACAAAATCAAATTGAAAATAACAAGACCAGCATTCAATTTACAGGTGCATGGTTCACTTGGAACAATAAGGTGCCAAGGCCATATTATTCTTACTTCCCAGCTGATGGTTCTTTTTCTATAATGAGGGGACCAATGAATGAGTGAGTTTCCTGCATTTACTTTTCAATTCAGAACCGTTAGATGAATGTGTGTTTTAAGTTGATTGACTGAGATAACATATGAGTCGTCCAATCCAACCTTCATTCAACAAATAAAAATGTGTGCAAATGAATGAATGAATGAATCTGGTTCCAAATGAGTGATCTAAAGTTAAATCATTAAATCACCTTACTCTAAAAATAAAAATGCAATCTCCCTCACATAGTCATAAACAAGTTTGAGATTAAGAAAAATTGGCACTTACGGTGTGATATACAAGCGTGGATGAGTTTTAACAAGACTATCCATTTCATCAAAGGCTTCAACCCCAGTTTGCCAAATAACATACAAGCCACTGTCCTGTCTCAGCATCTGATAATACAAATTCAGCATCGCAATGTTAACCGCATTGGCACCAAAAGATCCCGCAAGCACCAACAAAATCCTGCCCCCACTATCCGAACCGGGAAAAAAATGAGACATGGCGGTCACCTTGGAAACGAGGTTCCTAATAGACAACCTCACAGGGTTCCCACACACGAAACACTTGTTCCTCGGGAAACTATCGAGTGTGGAGTTAAAAGCAACGAAGATGGCATCAGCGAAGAAGGAAAGAAGAGAGTTGGCGAAGCCGGGGACAGAGTTGGGTTCGTGGATGACAACGTTGGTGCCTCTGAGCTTGGCAGCGAGGCAGGCGGGGAAGGAGACGTAGCCGCCGGTGCCGACAACAACGTCGGGTTGGAAGTGTCGGAGGTGGCAGAGGCATTGGATCAGAGACTTGAAGAGAAGGTGAGGGAAGAAGAGAAGGTTTTGGGGTGGTGAAGAGACAGAGGCGAAGTCGTAGCCTGCGGATGAGATTGCGGTGCTTTCTACGCTGTTGGGGGTGCCGAGGAAGAGAAACTGGCACGTGGGATTGGCGGTTTTCAGCTCCTCCGCGATGGCCACCGCCGGGTACACGTTGCTGCCGGTGCCGCCGCCGGCGAAGGCCACGCGGAGAGTGTCGTTGTTGGAGTTGGATGAGTGGCATGAGATTGAGACTCTTCTGGATGGTGGAGTACTTTGGAACATGGGAAAGGAGAAGGAAAGGGTGGTGGCCATTAACATTAACGCATGTGCTTGCTCAAGCTCAACTCTGATTTCTGGCAGTTATTATAGGTTATCGTAACTCTTTCTCTATGTCTGGAAAGAAAATAACTTCTTACTAAACACACTCTTCACTTTCCCCTCTTTAGTCACTACTCATTACTCATTTTCCAGCTCGTTTGACCTTTATTATAGGTTGTAATCATGTTAGATTAGATTGAATTATAATAGTATTGCAGCCTTGTTTAGTTTTAATCTTACAATTTATATTAAAAATGATTTTATTTTATATTAATGGAGTAACTTTTTTAATCTATAAACGTCATATATTTACAATATTTATGATAATTCACTCACTATATTCAACTAATTAGAATAGACTCCATAACATATTATATTATTGGAGTAAATTGTTTAGTTTGTTTTTATTATTTGAGTATCGATCATTATACTCTAGTCACGGCATACGAAAACAACATGAAAAGAAAAAAGACTTTTTATTCAATATGTAACAGTTTACTAGAGAATAAATTAAATGGAATCAACGAGATTAGTTATACCTCGCCCAATTTGGGATTTTGAAGGATAAAATTACAGTACACGGAAATTCAGGGTTTCAAAGAGCATGTAAAAGCCATGTACTAGAGTCCAAGGGAGAATTTTATATTAGCTTAGTGTCGACATGTGTATATCTAATCCATGCACGGTTACATACACAGATAATTATTTTATAGCCATCGTAACTATGTATCAATTCATTCATTATTAACACTGCAAAAATTTGCGCAAGCTGCGCCAGGAAATTCTCCAAGCTTACAATACAGCTAGTCCAGTTCTTTAGGCACGCTGCATGCACGTTCATAGATTCCCTTGGTGCCAATAATAAAGATCAGAGCAGAGAGACCCACCTGTGCCACGTTTATTTCAATTTTCGTTTGTTTAAAAGATGGTGATGATAGTCATGACAAATTGATGAGCCAGAAAATTCAACTTTCGGACATATCTTGATTAATTAACCCTATTCACCAATTGCACATGTGTTAATTAATTATTTATTTCAGCAAGCTCAGATTAAGTTCAAAACAGGACAAAATATAAAGACAGTCAAATACCTAAACTTTCAGAAATCTGATGTTTCTGTTAATGTGAGACAAAAATGAATGTGGCTGTCAACCCTACAAAAATATAATATGTTTTTAAAAGTCCCTCCATATTCAACTGAATTACAATATTATAACAGAACTAGAAAAGTTAGCTTTGAAGTTTGAAATATATGATCTTACATTACATTCATGTTCATATAGATAAGATAAACCATATATGATAAAGATGACACACAATCTGGTCCTTATTTTTCATTTTAGAAAGTAGCTAGCTAGGTCCCATCCATATCTTAATCATAAACGAATGAAAAACAAGTCCAATCAACCCCCAATATGCTTTCAACAAAATGGCTCATATTTTTCACTTATGCTTACTGTGAATGTTAAGTTTTGCTTAAGCGGCTGCATGCTGCTGAATGTTGTCTGCAGGAAATTGTTTTGTCAGTTGTGGCAGCTGCTACTGCAGTGTAGGTCGTCCACCATATTCCATATTCATAAACATATATAATTAGTAGTGGCTGTGGTGGATGATGGATATGTTGAGGCAAAGCCACATTCTGTTGCTGAAAGGTATTTGAACAAACGCAAGATTTGATGCAGGGGCAGAAGCACTTTGTGGTATTAGTGGTATTAGTGGTAAAAGTGACTATTTTTATAAGAACCATTCCAAATATCTCGTGCATTATTTTTTTCTTTCTTCAAAAAAATGCTCCTATTTTAAGTCATTTTCTTAGTTCAATAAATAGTAAATAGAATATATTAATATCTTAAATTATTTAAGAATCTAACTTTATCTTTTCTGAAGAGCATTTTGAGAATCTTATTTTGTCTCTTTATTACATGCATAATCTATAAAATTAAAATAATAAATATATTATTAAAAAGGAGTATTAAAGGAAGTAAAGCTAATAAAAATATTTGAAAAAAATAAAAATGTCTCATTAATACTAGGTATTAAATTAGAAAGAAAATATAAATTTTAAATAGATTATATATTTTTGAATCTTCATGAATTAATTAATTTATCTAACATAACCGAAAATGGGAGGAAGTATAATGATAAAATTTTGAATTAATTACATTGAACCCCCGAGATTTCAAGTAATTACATCCAATATTCCTCGTTTTTACAACATTATTTTGACTCTCTTAAGTCTAATGGTGTCTTGGTTCCATTTGTTGTCTTTAAAAAAAAGTTAAAAAATTATTATTCGGTAATTGTCATATCATTAAAGGAGCACTCTCAAAGAGTTTGGGAAGCCTTGGTTACAATTTACAATCTGAATTACATTAAAGAAAGTAACTTGGTTTAGATTTGAAGGAAGACAAATAATTACACTTACACCTTATTTATGGCTTTGGCTGCGCGAAGGTTGGCGGTGCGAAGGTTTTTGTATTTGATTGAAGGGTTTGCGGCTAAGAAGGTACTCGCTAAAAATTGAACTTAGGTCTTCTAAGAACAAGGTTCACATATAAGTGGTATTGAGTGGCGGATCCAAAAAATTTGTTTAGTGAAAGTTCTGATATTTTCTCAAATAAAAAATTAGATAAAGTTTTATTAAAAATGATAATAAAAATTACAAATAGTAAAATTTAAAATGATAAAGTGGATAAAATTAGTATTAATTTATTTTCTCTTTTATCTTTTATAATTATTTACATTTATCTAATAAAAAAAATTATCTTATAAGAATACGATCTATTTTGTAATGAAGACAAAGTTCTTTTATTATATATATATAAATAAATAATTCTTGTAGGGACAATTGCCTCCACAATGGTGTACCTGGATCCGCCAATGAGTGGTAAGAAGCACACAGGTGATTTTACATTGTCTTCCAAGTTTTTTTTTTTTTTTTTTTTTTAAGTCAAAGAGATGAATTATTGAACAGAAACAGAAATTGCATCTTCAACTAACATCAGAACTTGGGGAGGAACTTCCCCAATCCAAATAGAATCCGCAGCTCTATTAGCTTCGCGGTTAGCAAAAAACCAACTGAGAATGAACATTCTGGTTAAGCAAAGAAAAAAACAATCATGCAAAATACCATCCAAAATGGCTAAACAAATTTTTGGGTTTAGTACCTCTATTTTTTTTCCTTCAATTTAATTGTGTTTATTTTTATTGCTGGCAATTAGTTTTTATAAGATTAAATTTTTACTCTTTTATTATTGCCCAATTATTTAATTGACATCCCTTTTTAGAGAACAGATGTTGGTTGAACGTTTTTATAAGATTAAATTTTTACTCTTTTTTTGCCCAATTACTTGACATCCATTTTTAGAGAACATATGCTGGTTGAACGATAGTGTTAAATGTCTTTGGGACAGTACATGACGAACCTTACACTCTGCGCAATTGCACATTTGGAAAAACTAACAGGGCCACAAGCTTTGTCCCTCACTTCACCAGTGTGTGTGTTTTATATGTGTCTTTCTTTTTCTTTGTAAAATCAAATACTTATAGCATCTATTACTTCTATTATTTCTTTATCTTTCTAAGGGTGTATTAACATACGGGTTACATGTCCATCAGATATTTTTGTTAAGGAATGTTTGTTTCACATAATTTTAATAGATTCTTGGAAATATAAAGATAGAAATATATATTTTTATGTTTATTATAAGTTTTTAAAAAATATTTCCGGATATTATTGATCTGAGAATATTATAATTTTTTTTATCATGTTTTCTTATATTTATATTTCAATTAGGAGGAGATGAAAAAGTGATATTTTTAAGGAAATGTGAAAATTTATTATCGGATATACATGAAAATTATTTTTTATTTAAATTACTTGTATAAATTTTAAAAACTATTCTCAGAAATATTAAAATATAATTAAACATATATTTTTTTTAAATATCTAAAAATAATATTTTCATGTTGTATTTTTGGGAATAACCTTTTTTAAAATATAAATAATTCTGTGAAACAATCGTTTCTTTAATATAATAATAAATTTTAATTATTTGAATAATTTGATTTGTGGCTGGCAAATGTAGGGCAGGATTGGTGCCTCAGACAGGTGGAAAGAAATTCCTGCAGATACAAAACCTATCCATAATATGAATAGATCATATATTGTAAGATAAAATTATAGTGATTTTTTTTAGAATGTATCAGTGTAACAGTAATATATAAAAGATGTTAGTCTAATAAGAGTAATGTAATATTTTAAATATAAAAAAACATTAACGTAGGAAGTAAAAAAATGATGTTAAGTATAATTTGAAATAAAGTTCAAAAGTATACAAATTTAATTTTTTTCTAAATAACATATATTTCTTTTGGATATATATAAAAGCAAAAAATATTTTTGTATGATTAAACAAATTTAACTAATTTTATTCTATTTAATGTTATCATTAATAAAATACTATTTATTTATTTTTAATTCTATTTTCAATGACTCATTTTTATTCATGATAATAAATTTTAATTAAGAATGTTTTAGAAATAAATGTATTTTTCTAATTTAGATTAAAAAAATTAAATATTGTCAATTACATTTCTTAATTAAAATAAAATTAATTATTTTTACTTATATATGATTTTAAAAGAAATATTTTTTAATTAGAGACAATCAAATAGTGTAAAAATTCTCCCTTCAAATATTTAATAAAATACTAACCTAAGATTTGAACACAGACGAAACAACTTGACACCAATTATATTGTAGTGTAATTTGCGGAATGAGATATTTGAAGCCGTTAGGCATATATAATAAAAACGTGCGCGCCTAAATAATTAAATCAGCAATATATACGATTGTGAATGTGAAGTAAATTAGCTAGCTAGCACAACGCATGCATGGGTACCTCAAAGCATAATATTGTTGTATTAGTTGTGTTTAGCAGCTTTTTGTTGTTGGTGTTGCAGGGTGCAGGTGAAGGCGCAAGAACCCTTTTTCTCTTTCAACTTGGAGATGAACCTGACCTGATTTTTCAAATACACGCGGCGGTGTCATCGAGAGAAAAAGAATGGTGAAGCGGTGAGAGGGAGTGTAGGACGAGCGTTATACTCAGAGCCATTGCATTGAGTCGGTGAAAACCGTGCCATGCGATATGAAGAATGGGGAAACAGCCAAAGCAGTCATAACCTACTTTGCTGATACCAAGTATCTACAAAGAAACCAGCTCACCTTCAGGATTACATTTGATATTTGTCTAGTACCTTAGGAGTCAAAATACACCTGTCTCCTATAACGGCCAAATCCATTTACTGTTACCTAGGATTGCGGTGAGCCAATGGATTGTTGACTCTAATATGTTATATATTGCTCTATGATTGAATGAAAAAGTTGAAGAATTATTACCCAAACTTATTTCTCAAATAGTATAGCGTAGTTTGGAGGCTCCCTTGTCCTCGAAATCAAGGGTATATCGTTCCTCTCCCTATCAGGGTCTCTTTAATGTATGGTAAAAGCCAAATAGCGCATCTGTTCTTCCCTTGTTGGTTAGGGTTGGACTCGATATTTATATTTTAAGTTAAAATTTGTAAATGATATTTATATTTAATGTAAATACTTATAATCCTATGAAATGAATACTAAAAATAAATTAAAGATATAAAAGAAATTTAACTCAATAAATTTAAAAACCAGTCATTATTTCTAATATTTAAGAAGAAGAAAACATAATTTATTTCTTATGCATAAGATGAAACGCAGTAATATATAGCCGTGCAACTGCAAACTCAAATATAATTATTGAAAGATGGATGTTGTAGTATTGCGGTAAATTAATTTAATAACGTACACATGTTTTTATTATGGCCAATGCTGAAAAAACAAATGTTTTTAAAATTTGACACTAGAAATGTTTAAATTCAAATAATTTTAGATAAAATCAAAAATCACTAAAAAAAAACCAATTTTTTTAATTTGATTTATTTGGATTATTTTTTTCTTAAATTGATCGTTTGGTTCGATTTGTGTTTTATATTTTTGAAACCAAATTAAACTGTAATACTTATATTAACATTTATATTATTTTGTTATTATACATTTTATGTATAAAGTTTTACAGTGTTTTATAATATTATACATAGAATTATATACAATGTATGTCATGTTTTTTTTTCAGATGATTGAACCAGTGACATACATTATATAGTTGAACGAATTTTATATTTTTAATATTATATGTTCCACTCATCTCTAATTATAAAACATAATTGATTATGTTAGGCATATTAAAAAAGTTGATGAATTTAGTTATTAATTAAATTTGTCTATAATTATAATATTTTTCAAATTTATCCTCAATTTTATTGAAAATTTATTTATCTTCTCTCGTCGAGAAAGAGATAATTGAGAGTACTTTTGTAATAATTTTTTTTTACTATATCTTATTTTATTTGCAGGATAGCTGATTTTCTAGCAATGCTAAATGAAAGAAGAAGAAAAATTGATGCAGTGGGAAATCAACGTTGGGGGTGTGACTATATGACAACTCAACTTTTCCATCCTCTCATTTTGAGAATACAAAAACTGCTTAAACTTTCTGAATGACTTAAACTAGGGAGAATATATATATATATATATATATATAGAAATAAAACATACTCCAAAATACTATTTTATAACCTTCTAATAAATATTCTGACCTTCGTATTACTTAAAACAAAATTAGATAACCATAAATGTCCCCATATTTCATTTTGAAGCTAGGTACTTATTTAGCTTGAACTGGTGGCCTTGTTGCACCTCCTTTAAAAGCTTCCTTGCTTAGAAGATATGTTAAATAATGATTAGTTTTACTCTTCCAGTTAAAAATCCAATTGGATTAATATTTGAGCTTGCCAAGCCATCATTTTAATTATTAGTGAATCAATCCGTTTTACCCACCACCTGTATGTTGGGTTGGATAAATTAGTTTTGACTCGTTGGCATAATGAGAGACAGCCTGTGTTAATTATATTAGTCTATGGTGAAAGTCAATTGGCGCATGAGTTGGGTCATTCCATCGACTTGAAGAAATTAAGTTGTTCCGGAGTGGGTTAGGATCCCAGGTTATCTTCAATCACACGTTCTTCTCTCATGCTCTTTCCATGCATTCAGACCAAGTGGTGCCATCTTGCACTTCCTTCACCACCATCATCCCATGCCTGTTTCCAAACACTCACATTAGTACGTAATGCAATATTATTAATATTCTCTCATAGTTTATACTTGGAGTATAAGTGTGAGATAAAATTTCATATCAGATAGAAATAGAAAAGTTTAATAACATAAAAATAGAAAAATCACTTATATAGTTACTGATGTGTAAATATCTTCGATATTTATCCCATCAATTTCTCAACAAGTTCTCGTTCTAGGGGAAGATGGTTGGAGTATAAGAAAAATATTTATATCTTAAAATAATTGTCATTTAGATTTTTAATATAATATTAATTATATTTTATTTATATCTTTTATATATTAATGATAAATTATACAATTTAAAAATAAATTAATGATAATGTAAGGTTAATTTTATAAAAAAAATTATCCATGTAAAATATTTAAGACAATAATTATTTTATTTTGAGACGAAGAAAATAATTTATATTATTACTAATGCCGGTAACTAATTAAGTGTAGAAACGTTCATAAGCTAAAGTGAATTCTACGTACATTGCTTAAGCTCATTCCATAAAGGCAGCTTTTAGCGTCGAAGAAGTGTCATAGAGGATAAATAGTTACACGCTCTAAGACTTTTATGACTACTAATATTATTTAAATTGGATATTATTATTTTTTATTCGTAAGTTAAAAAATACGTGTACGTATATGTCATGTTGAGATTGATCACAATGATAGTCAAATGATATAGTTTCACACCTCCTAATATTTTTCATCAGAAAAGGCTTTTTTGAAAGGAAAATTTTAATTTAAAAATTTCAGAGAAAATTACATCAATTAATTCAAATCAAGAAACCAAGATGAAGAATAATAAATAAATAAACATCAAGAAACCAGGCAACGAACTAGCTCTTCCAAAAACTTAAAGTTTTCTAGTATAGGCGGCCCACGACTTTGGATGTGCTTGTAAACTCCCTCAAACCAAATTTTTTTAGCTTAAAGTATATTAACAAAATACAAAATAAGAGGTTACAGTATTGTGTACTAAAATATGTTGTTTGACTAAAATAAATTTAAATCCTGAAAATTTTAGCGAAGAAATTCAATTATCTAAAACTTACGAAATTTAGAATTTCAGCTAAGAGCATTTCTACTAGTGCTCACTTAAACAACTTACCCTACCAACTAGATCACCTCCAATGAGAAAAAAAAAAAAAGAAAAATATTTGATGAATACCCATTGTGTTATGAGACACATATGAAGAGAGAAAAAATATAAGTATAATAAAAAGAGAAAAATAAAACCACAATCTATTCCAAATATAATACTTGTGCATTATTATTTTTCTTTAAATTAGTAAATAGTTGAATTGAAGTTTCAGCCTACAGGTGTTTCTCTTTTGTTTCACGTCTCAGATTCATCCTTTCACCAATAAAATCTGAGGCTAATTTTGGTGTTCCCTAATCCGCACACAATTAGACTACCAAATTTTAGCTATTGGTAGAATCTTCTCCAAGAAAAAAGAAACTGCATGTGAAAGTACTATACTACCAAATTTCAAAGACTTCTCCAATCAATTACCTTATCTAAACAATAAAATTTAAAAATGAAAGAAATTGAATTACGTATACAAAAAAGAAGAATAAATTGAAAATCTAATAATTTCAGATTCCTTAAAATTTATATAATTATTCTATATATCGAAACACATGCAACGCCTAAAAGTAGAATTAATAAGCGTGCACGTTGATAGAAGTATACATATATATATATATATATATATATATATATATATATATATATATATATATAACATATACAAAGAGTTTAAGAAGGAAAAACGATTGATCTGGGATTATCGGGTGCCAGTAGCTAGTGTTTAAATTTCTTGGAATAAGAAAGAATGAAAATTAAGCATAAAAACAAAGCAGAAATTAAGAAGTAATTCATCTTTTTAGTAACTTGGTGGAATGGTTTGGGAACTCAAGCTGAAGTTTTACATGGTAAGTGGCAGCAGCCACTTGACTTTGTTGTGAATCATCATGAGTTTTAGTGAAAACTGCAACACCACGAGCAAATGCAAATGAACCAGTCCCTCCTATGACCTTGAATTCTTGTTTGTCTTTATGAGCCTGCACGCTGAGGCTACCCGAACAATCTGGGGTGTCAAAGCTCAGATACATAACATTGAACTCAGATTGCTGAAACTGCTCTGTGGGGATCACAAAGCCCTGTGCTCTCCCTACCACACGTGAAGTCTTCTCTGGCCCCTCCGTAAGAACACGGCGAAAGATGAAAGCCCCAGCATCTTCCCTAGGTACGAGGTGGGTATTTGATGTTGCTATTTGAGGTTGTTGGATGTACAACGATAGATCCAACCATGGCTTTGAATGGCTCTTGTTGTGGGACACAGGTGATAGCACAGCCAACAGAATAACTGCTATTGTTGCTAGGGAAACCGCAGTGCAGAATATGATCCTTGGCGACATCATGACATGCATGCATCAAAATGATTTGTTTTGTTTGCCAGAGAATTAGAGATTAATTTGTGGTCCTTATGATGGATATGAGATTAAAAAAAAAAAGACTAGCTACATTTAAATTGAACGTTCTTTGTGGTTAGAAAAATAAATTAAATGTTATTGGCAACCTAAACCATTTTGCAGTTCGGTACCTAAACCATTATGAAAATCCTTCATGTTTTGTCTTCAAGTTGTTGCCTGGCTTTGCATGAGGAATATATCATGAGCTTCTACAGTTGACTTGGATCACCTTTACACATTCGCTATTTCTAACTTTCTTTTCTTTCTACTTAACCTATTGGTGAATAAAAAATTATTAAATCTTACAGTTCCAATAACTGTGATTGGACAGCTAAGCGATAATCTCTGGACTCACCTGTAAACAAAAAATAATCTCTAAATTAAATATAAATAAATCTAATTACTTTTATTTTATTTAATATTATTATTTTTAAAATATTTTGTTTATTTTTAATTATTATTTTTTATTCGTAATAGTAAGTTTGAATATTTTACAAATAATCTGATTTTATTTGAGATTGAAAAAATTAAATAATATTAATTATTTTTTAATTGATATAAAATTAATTATTTTTATTTATAAATAATTTTATATGTCTTTTAAAAAAAGAGTTATACATAATATTTTTTAAGACAAATACTAATCAATATTCTTGAGATACTTATTAAAAAAAATTAAAAATATTAAAACAAACAAAATTATACTATACATAATTTTTTTACGCCATCAAATCTCTTAATTACACTGTTAGAATAATTTACTCTATCTCTATCTTGGAAACAAATTCTGTTGGACCGTTTATTTAAATACATTTTTATTGATCTTTAATAACAATCATATTATACAATAATCTGATATGATTATCAAACTTATACTTATAATTTAAGTATAAATAATTTATGACGAACAAAATCTCACAAAATGAGTTAAACACTTTAATACGACTAAACATTTTAAAAAGAGAATGAATATAATTAAATTCATTAATAACATTAAATATAACAATGTTACGCTAAAAAAATAAAAAAATAAAAAAATATTTTATTTTTTCATGAATCAAATTAGTATAATTATTTTTATAACGACAAATTAATATCAAATTTGATAGGAACTGGATCATATTTTGCCAAAAAAACAATTTATATATTCTCCTCCGAGTAATGCTAAAGTGTCGGAAAAGATGAATCCGAAATATCATCCGATTCAAGAAAGGTAGACACGTGTAAAGTTAATTAATTATATAATATTAAATTATTTTAACTTTAATAAAAACAATTGTCCTAATCTACCCCTAACAACTGTCCAAAGCTCTAAACAAGTAACAAGTCCGATGTTGTCTTTCCTTACCAGTTACCGACACTTGAAAGATAAAAAAGAAGGGGCAGGAAGAAGAGTAGAAGACCCATGCCATTCTACCGAAGCTCTATCGGAATCAGGTGCTCTTTTTTTAAACGATAAAACTGTCGTTCAAGAGTGCGACTAAGACGACGTCCTTGGCATGTCTGAAGAAGCGGTGCGTGGTGGCCAGGTCCCAATGGCGTAGCTCGCCGTCCTAAGATGCAGTGATGTCGAAACTTTTCTCGGAGGGTTAGAACGACATTGTTTACAAAATGAGAGTGTCATGTTCGAAGCTCTTTGCCTCTTTCTGCCTTCTTCTCTAAGGTTTGAACCTTTGGGTAAATGAATATGCCAATGCTAGGAGGACTAAAGTTGGAAAGAGAGTAAGTTATTAAATGTTTTTGGAGAAATTCTTAGGTGCACCTGAAATAAGATATTTTTCTTATTCTAATCTATTAATTGTTTGTCATGTCAGCATTGTGGGTCATTATTGTTTCTTACATTAATGATAATTTTTAATTTTTCTAGGTAAATTAATGATAATTTTTATTTTTTTTAGGTAGATTGCTGATATGACGAACAATGAATGGATCAGAGCAAAAAAAATGTCTTACTCCAAGTGCACCTAAGAATTTTTCATGTTTTTATTAGTTCTTTTAACCGTCAAGATTATTACTGTTTAACCGTCAACATCTACTACCGCATGATTTTGATAGAAGTACACGAATGAACCAGTCAATATCCAATTTCAATGCAAGTAATTTATATCCAAGCCACAATCCTACTGCAAAGTACTGCAGTTTAGTAGACAACACTAGACCCACAACATATATGAAGCATCCTTGAATTAGTCCTTGTATGTACCTTTTTCAGTTTTTCCTTTTTATTTTCTCTCACAAAATGACCACACAACTTTCATCGTCCTTAAGTATGTTCTTTTCCTTTTTTAAACACAAAATGACAATGCATAGTGAGATTGATATTGAAAGCATAACTACTTCCAGTGTCAAAGTAATGAGCACATATGAATATGATAGTACTTTGCAAGGAAATTAAACTTGGACAAGAGCTATTGCATTGATTATATGATATTGAAAGCATACTTAGAATTTGAAATTGTGTCTGCCTTATTCTCAAAAGTTAGATAAGGGTTATTCCATATTTTTGAGTGAGGTTTATAAGATTGAACATTTTCGGAACAGTCCGATAACAGGTGGTTCAGTAAATCCAATAACAACGGATGGAATGGACAGTTATTACAAAGTACAAATCACATGAAAGTTACATGATTTTCGTGGTGGGGTGAAATCTAAATCCTCAAAATATAGTTGAAAGCCACTTATGAACGCCCAAGCATTAGTGTGTTGCTGGGAAGGGGCGCCACGTCGAGATGTTGAAACGATGTTACCCACATTTTGGATCAATTTTTGTTTAAATTTAATATTTTTTAAAATTTTAAATTATTACAATCATATTCTGATACCAATTTTACTTTATTCAAAACTTTTATATTTTTATTTTTATTTAAAGCATTTTTGATTTAAAACGATTAAATTAACAATAAGATTTAAATCTTTTCATACAAGCACAAGCAAGTAACATGAATTTTATAAGAGAAAAAAAAGATGCAAAAACAATTTTAATGAAACTTAATAAATCATGACAAGCTTACAGCAAGTACTTCACGTACTCTCAATTATAACCAATATACGAGTCTCCCAATCCTATAATAATCTTCATAATAAAAGGATTAAAATACAAGCAAAATGTTTCTTAACCACCCCAAAAAATATTGACACCTTGAGGGAGATAAAACAAAAGTTAAATAATTAATAATATAATATGACAAGAAAAAAAATTAAAGATAAATAAAAATTGTTGTTAAAATATTTATAAATAATGGATGTCTAAATGTAAATATATAATCACTCAAAATACAATTACAACAAAATCGTCAAATAGCGGTGGCCTATTAGCAACGACGAGACAGGAGACATCAACAACATTTGTGCCACGATTTAAAAAAAAAATACCTAAATACCACGCCAACAGGAAGTTTTACCATACTGTCATGCGGCATAATTTGTTTGTCAGTCCAACGAACTAGGTAGTGGACATGTGGCAGATAGAAAGTAATTCGCTGGGGACCCAGCGAATTACGTGGACACGTGGCAGACAGGGAGTATTTCATTGGGGAACCCAGCAAATTACGTGGCAATGGAAAAAAAACCCTCAAGACTTCAAACGGTCATAACTTTTGATAGAAACGACCATAATCTCATAACTTTCGTACGCCTCCATCGGATATTTCTATCAAAAGTTATGACCGTTTGAAGTCTTGAGGGTTTTTTTTTCCATTATCACGTAATTCGCCGGACTCCCCAACGAAATGCTCCCTGTCTGTCACGTGTCCACGTAATTCGTTGGGGTCCCCAGCGAATTACTTCCTGTCTGCCACGTGTCCACCACCTAATTCGCTGGTAATAAAATGTTAAGTAATAATTTTCTAATAAAAATAATGAGACGCACACATGATGGGTAGCCATGGTGAAAAATAGAGATACTGTACAAAATAAAATAAAAAATAATAATTTTTTCTCTTCAAATTACTGAGCAAGTGAGCATTGACCTAAGGGTCAGTTTAGTTGACATTGTTCAGCAATAGCCTGGTCCATCTGATGCAAAAGACATTAATGACGTGAGATGAGCGATGACTTTTGACCATCGCTTAAATATGAAATTCTTATAGTATTGTGTAGATTGTGTACGAAGATACTTATTTTTAGTTAAATTATTTATATACATTTTTCCACACCATCTCTTTATATTTCAATTTTTTCTTTATTCTATCTTTTTATCTTGTTTTAAAACTTTTGTTTTTCTATCACTCTTTATTATAAAGAAAGTTATGTACAAAATAATAGTATCAAAAAAGTAAAAAAAAATTTTGATCATATACATGATCGATTCAATAATTAAATCAATTCAATTATATCATGAACTTTCAATTGAACCAATCTGACCCATCAAATTAGACAGAATTTCATAACAATCATCATGGGTTTAAGAACAAATTCCATATATAGAAGATTCTACTAAACTAATCTAAAACCGTATCTCTTTCTTCTTCCGACCATTATTTACTATTCTCTCGTCACAGTGTAACAGCCTCAAAGTCACAACTAGATGTTAATGCAGGAGCTTCATTCATTGCATTGAAAAATATTATCTGAAAATGGAACCATATTCTCATGAAACCATACCGAAGCTTCAATAAAATGAGAATGAAAATCCCGTGGCCGCAATTGCTGATGCGATTCAGTTATATATATATATATATATATATATATATGATTTGCCATCATAGTGGTCCGATTGATTTTGCAAGTGGGGTGACCCAACTGATCTAAGTCCATCATTCTCGTTCAGTTTGTTGAAAAGTTTTATAGAGCAAAATGGAATTAATTCCCTTATCTCATTGTCCAATATTTCTACAGTGTGGCTAGGTCTGTTTCTCAATTAATCGATCCCATATAATATATAATATACTTATTCAGTTCCCACTTTCCATCATTCTGGCCTTACCTACACTGTACAAGTGCATATGCATATGTTCTGTTATCTGCTAGTTTGATACCGGTTATCGTTGAAAGGGTTTATTCTTGCATGCCCTTTAACAAAGGTGTCTTCATATAAACGCTACCCCATTTTGTATTGGCCAATCAAGGTGGCAAGTAAGAATCCATCAACCACTTAGCACTAAACACGTAGGCGTGAAGAATGGTCCTAAACCCAAAAAGGAGAAATAAAAAGGTGTCAAAGATATATATGTGTATATATATATCCTCCAATGGCACAGCGCAGGTGTCAACGTTCTATGGTAGCATCTGTAGTCTCGGATTCCCTATTTTGAGGCCAAATGAGGAAAGAAGATATGGGGTGTTGACAGGTGTCGAATATAAACGACCTTTCTCTCTTGCTTTAATCACCACTAAATTCCTTTGTGGTGTTTGGTTTGGACACACATTTATTACTAGCATGATTGCTTTCCCATTTCTACAAAATGGATTCTCATCAATCTTCATATCTTGTGTCCATTTTAAACTACACACGTGAATAGAGAAGCTTGGATCCAAGTTTATTAATTTTTTCCGAACACGGACTACATCCTTCAATAAAATCACGTCCAACACCTATTTCTGGTTGGAGATCAATAATGCTTAAAGTCAGAAATAACTTCTTGTTACTTCTGATGGATGCAAACTAGAGCCGTCAAAACAGATATATTAATCGACGGATTAATCCGATCTATCACGGATTTGAGGCGTGTTAAATTGGAAAAAGAAAATTAACTTGAAAATTAGATCTGGTCTATTTATAATCCGATTCACTCTAGTTAAAATCATGATACCTGAATTAGCTCACCTGATCCACTTAAAAAAAACCTAATAACTTATACTTATAATGATTGTCTAAATTATTTTGTGAACATGAAATATTTTTGTCATAAATTATTTATTATCTTATTGGACTTATAATGTTTTTTTTTTTACTTTTTAAAAAAATAATAACTTTGAAATTCGAATTACCAAAATAATGAAAAGTTATGAACAAATACAATTACATGTATTTAATTTTGCTCGAAATTTTTTTGCTAAAAAAATATTTTTTAGTTGATTTTTTAAAAAAATTAATTTTCTTTTTTCTTTTAAATTTTAGTTGGATCAATCTCACTTACCTCCAATATTATACGGGAAAAATATTAAATATAAAAACAAATATATTAATATCGGATTTCATTAAAATATATGTAATTGTATTTGTTCATAACTTTT
>PYAF01001761.1:351129-361873 GCA_007407185.1 Glycine tomentella
CTTATTTTTTTATTTAAGAATTTTAAAAAAATATTTACTGAATTTAAATACAAGAGAAGTAATTAAAAAACTTAAATCACGTACTATGTATTTAGATGACATATTAATATGCAATTGATGATATTACAAAAAAAAATATTTTTAATTTATTTAAATAATTTAAAGAAGTAATAATACAGTAACATATTATCTCAATCCCTCTAATATATAAGGTCAAATTAAAATCAATTAAAGATGATGTATAAAAAACAAAATTTAAATGTTGCCTTAAGATTTTTTAATATTGGTTTTCAATTAAAATTAATTTTTCATTTCCATAAATGACATAATAACAATTTACAACAAAAAAAATAGTGGAATAAAGTTGCAATTTTAATTACATAACAAGACAAAAAATAAGAAAAGAAAAATATATAAGTTTTAACCGTGTACCAACAAAACGTTTAAACACCTTTTATCGCATGATTGTATAAAAATGAGAGAAGGTTTTTCCTTTAGTTGCAGAGAACTAGAGGGAAAATAGAGGCAGGGGAAATAAGAAAAAATAAGTATGAAATAGAAAATGGAGTATGTTTAGTCGTAGAAAAATTGTGGAAGAAAGAAATAAAAAAGTGCGAGCCTTAACCTCTTTTTTTTTTTTTTTTTTGCAAAATTAATACATTATGACTTTTTTTAAAAATTATTATTATAACTCATAATTGATTGTCTCAATTACCCAAAAAAAAAACATTCATAAATAATCGATTGGTTTTGTTTCAATAATTGATTGTCATGAAAAACAATCGATAATTAGTCTTGTATTATTATTTTTCTAGTACTTCTTTCTTCTTTATTAAATTTATTTTCTACTTTTCTTAAACTAAACATTCTTAAAATTAATCTATTTTTTTTATCTCTATTTCTTTCTTTTTGAGCAAACACACCATGAAGGATACAAGTTCTTACTGATTTTTATTTATTTATACACAAAGGCTTAAAGTGTAAAAACATCACAATAGAGATTTTGGCATCCCAACGCATCTCAGAGACCTATCAATTATTTACCTAACACCCTAAATATTATTAATAAAATGAAAAAAAGTCTTGTAAAAACTAGACCAAAACCGCAAAACCCAATAACAATTAATTTCGACACAAAAACTAGATTTCTGTTCAAAGATACCTAATTTGATCGACTTCTTGTCTCCTGATTGGCCATTGCGATCAAAGGGCCCCAAAACTTCAATTTAATTTCTTTCCTATTATGAATTTTTCTGCATATCTCTTACCATCTTGCATATTGGATACCTCTAGAGTTCAGTGGATGCTGGATGACATAACGCCAAACAGGCGGGTATAAATTTTCATCAGTACGCCAATATGAGAGATTATATGTCTAATTTAAGTTTACATAATTTTGTATATAATAAAGAGAGAGAAAGAAAGAAAAATTATTGAACTAAATAATTAAAATAAAAAGAGAGAAAAAGAAAAAATATATTATATATAATAATATAATTTTATTATAATATCAAATATTTATTAAAAAATAAAATTGAAAATTTGTTGGTTATAAAAAGTGAATTTACCATATTAGTAAATTATTTATTATATTATTTTTTAAATTTTTAATTAAGCATGAAATAGGATAGAAAATTCAATCAAATTATTCCAAAGGAGTGGTAGCCCAAATCATGGCGAGAAATATATAACTTTTTTTAAGGAAAAAATATATAATTTGAACATGATTTTATGGAAGTTTGTTTTATTATTTTACAATAAAAATAATTATATAATTAAGTTATCAAATAATTTTAAAACAGTTATACCTTTATTTATTTCAAAGCAAAATTAAAAGAAGCTTTATTATATAACTTATCTTTTAGTTGATGCCGTCCAAAATACATACGTATAACATAGAGTTCTAAAAGTTAAAACTAAAATTTTCTCTATTACTTATGCTGGTATAACTAGAATGTAATTTAATAATAAGTATTGTCGTATTTCAAAAATATTTTTGAATAACCATATTATTGTTTTTAAATAATTTTTTTTGTCATATTTCAAAATTATTATCTTGAAATTCTAACTAATTTAAATTAGTGTAGCTGAATTCATAACGGTGTATATCCCATCTCATACCTATTTAATTTCTTTTTTCACAAAATTTAAACCTAAAACTTTACTTTAAAATAATCAATTTCTTGCTATTCCAACTAAGTGACACCAAATTTTGACTCAGAACATAATTGATTATTGTCACCTACATTTGATGTGATTTTACATGTTTGCACATAAACTACTAGTTGTATTTTCCATTTTTTTAATCCATTTGACATGATTTCCTGTCCTTTTAAAAAAATAAAATGACATGATTATCTCCACTTGCAACAAATAAACCTCCAAATACACTCAAAACATCACATTATTTAGTTTACATGATGTAACATGATTAATTATTAGGTTTATTTGTTTGGAAAAATATTTATCAGAAGTCTTTAAAATGAATATGTACTTTAAAAGAATTAGAAACATTTTATATATGGTTAAATTATGACGTTGTAAATAATATGACAGCAACAACTTGGGTGGGAAATGTAAGTTTTATACAAGAGATCGATCAAATCGCTTTCATGATTTGTTATCGTGTACTCCGCAATATTTGTAAAAAAGAATGAATAAATTTTACAAAGTACGAAACTATACCTTTTAAAAGAAATTTAGTAAAAAAAATAATTAATATTATTACATGACACATCACAAGACTAAAAATAATAAGGTATATATAGATCATAAACACAGAAAATTGAAGACAAAGATGTTGAGTAACACAGATCTTCAAATCAAATGCAAAAGCGGAATAAAGAGGAAGACAAATGAGAGACAACACGATCAATATATTTTACGTGAGAAAACCTTTCTTAATATGAGAAAAGAAAAACTCACGGAACCTAATTACTATAACAATAATCGGTTGCAATGAATCAAAAACACACCAAAGTGGTGGTACATTCAACTTCTCTAACAATGGTGGTCACTCAAACGCTCATAGTGTTTCACTCTAAACTCTCAAATATGC
Source organism: Glycine tomentella (assembly GCA_007407185.1). Taxonomy (NCBI): domain Eukaryota; kingdom Viridiplantae; phylum Streptophyta; class Magnoliopsida; order Fabales; family Fabaceae; genus Glycine; species Glycine tomentella. The sequence continues at coordinate 354,188 of PYAF01001761.1, forward strand.
AGACACGGAGACTTGTTCAACTATGACACTAAAGACGATCACTTGAGGCTCTCAAATCTAGGTCTCTCTTTCTTCACCCTTAACTAATGTATTTAAAGGAGTGAAATAGATTTAAGATTTTGAAAAATCCTGGATGGATCTGAATCAACATTGAAGGAGTAAAGGTTGACTCCAACAAAAGAGAGAAAAATACTCACTTCTCATTGGTACACTGATTTGTGAATCCGCGGTCACCTGTCTGGTTGATGGTGACTTCCCAACCATGCATGCGTGTACATATATAATCACAACGCTCGTGCACTATCTTCTTAGTCATATATGCATGCCTCTAAATAAGGTAAAGTGATCAACACAAATTACTATTGCTAGAATTCAGCTTTCCAATTCAAGAAACAGAAAAGGGATTAAGATTAATTTGTCTCCGTGTAATGCTAATTATTTAATTACACGCATATATTAATTAATTTAAGCATTTCTGAACCACTTGACTGGCCTAGCTATCTTGGACCCATGAAATTAAATTAAAGGTCCCCATTCCAGTGGAGTATTATGGGCCCCACATACCACTAACAGTAAGTGATCGAAGAAGATAGATGAGAACCACAACAACTATGTGTAGTAGCATCACAGGTCTATTAACACTTGGAAATAATATGATAATCTCACATTTACAGAAATCCTATTGCACATGGGTGCAAATCAGTATCATATCTTTCAAGGAGGGATCTTGTAGTGCATGCTAGCTGCACTATATTTTTGAATTAATTCACGCCGTTAGTGTCTCAAAAATCACAACACTATAGTATTCCAATGTAGTAGTGGGTTCCATGTATGTAAGTAAGGGGGTGAGATTAAAATCTATGTGCATGCATATTTGAGAAGTGGATTAACATATATATATATATATATATATATATATATACATATATATATATATATATATATGCATGGTTTTACATGGAGTACGTGAATGGTTTGTTAGGAAGTTACATATAAAGGTGTCCTTTTTTTTAGTGTGTTTTATCTCGTGAGAAGCGGTTACAACAAAATGAAGAGTACATGGAAAGTGTCATTGCATTTGTACCAGCTAGCTAACTAATCTAGTGGAATATTATTTGGAGGCCCTTTTACCCATTCTTTTCGCATTTTTCCTATAAATAGGTGCTCCTGCCCGGTGAGAAATCTAACATCCCAAAGTTCCAAACTCGAATCACTTCTCTTTTATCTCTCTTTGATAATCATCATCTCTTTCCTATCTCTATTTTTATGGGGAGGTAGAAATAGGGGAAAAGGTGAGAAGGGAGGCAATAATTAAGGTTGTTGACAGAAGATAGAGAGCACAGATGATGATATGCATATTATATATATACAGCAGTTAGGGAACTCATGAGTTCTGCATCTCACTCTTTTGTGCTCTCTATGCTTCTGTCATCACCTTCAGTCTCCCTGTCTCACTACCCCTCTACACCAACTGTTAGTATATACCTCGTTTCTCTTCACTGAAACTGGAATTCATATATAAATTAAATTAGTTTAATAAGCATGCTCGTGCGTGTATAATTTGATGTTCACCCTGAGCTACTTTTCTCTTCTAATTGCAGATGTTACGATTATACCATACAAGGTTTTAAAAACACTGTGAGGACTGCAATTTTGACCGCAATGTCAATGGAGTATCCATGACTGCATTGCTATTGCAATTGTAGCCACATCAACTGTATTTGTTAACAATTTTCTGCAATATCATAAAGCCCAACAAAACTGCAATCGTAGCCGCAGTTTAAAACCTTCTCATACCATATTCTCTGATAAATATTAATTTGCTTGTATATATGATGACTATTAACATTTGTATTTTGCAGTTAGACGTGCACTGCCGATGTGGCTGTTGGACACTACAAATCTGTTTGCTGATGGTACGAGGAGGTTAGAATGAGAAACTGAAGGGTTTAAGTTTAACTTTTGCGCAAGTGCAATTCATTCCGTATCGATCCCTCTTATTCAAAAAGCTTGTATTTATTTTGCTATACGGCCTCTGAGACATAATTAGAGAAGTTTATTCTTTTTCCTATTAATTTTCTTTACTATCTATAACATTAATTTTATTTGGGCAATATTATATCTGTATTACTTTCATTCATTTTGTGAATTCGTCTACCCTAAGAAAAATCTGGCTTTCCTTTTTTCTGTGCCAGATAAGTGATCATAGACTCGTTATCATGATCACAACATGATTCTTAACAAGAAAAATGTACTACCACTTGCTTCTTGGAAGAAGGATCACATGCAATAGGAATTTGTGGCAAGGGGATTGTGAAGAAAATATATGGGGTCCAAATTCCAAACTGACTATGACATATTGTGGGGCATATATATACTTAATTGCTCAGGATTCTTCCAAGTCAGTACCCACACTCTTGTTCAGTGATTTACAATAGTGATCTCTAGCTAACGCAGTCAACAAAAAGGGCCAAGATTTGATCATCGATATATAAGAGCAACAATGTAAGGTTATAAGGTTTAATGTATGTATGTACTATTTACTATATTCACGAACAAAATCAAATGTTAAAAATACTATTAATATTTGCCTGAACACGGTAATCAAATTGGTCATGGTCCAAGAAACAATGTTCAATACAAATTTAAAAAACGAAAAAATCAATGGTACTTTGTCTTAGAGCGAGACAAAAGGGTGGTTTTCATCGATAATTGCAACGACTTTACCATTCTTGTGCTTTGAAAATTCAAATTAGATCCCCATATTACTATTAATGTGACGTATTGCAACTGACAAAGTGGTAGGCAATTGATGCATACTATTAGAGGATGATGCATGTTTCTCTATTGCAATCCTACACAGAACCCATCTCCGGTAAACAATGTGAAGAGCATACAGTGAAATATCACTTGTCTTGCCTGCAATGCAAGAAACATGAAATTAATGAAAATATTCTCCCATTTTCTAGACCTACCGCTTTAAAGCTAGCTCTTATTAGGAAGGGATATGTTATTTTCTGATGACAAAGACCCCTTTCCATATATGTTGATGCACACTCATTGAGATGTGACTTACATGGCCATTACCATTTTAAGACGAGTTTGATATGATAGAATGTAAAACCAGTGAATTGAAAAAGGAGTAAAGGGGGAATAATGATAATATTTTTTATTATTAACGCTTGACTCAATGTGATTCTAGCCCGTTTAATTTACGTAAATACATAGTACTTTCACTTATTTTCTCTCCCACTCCCCATCCGTTTATATTTCCTACCATGCATATAAACATAGGTTAATCAAGTGTAGAATTTAACTTAATTTGTGTTCTATACTCATTTTATAGGCAAAGAAAAATTATTGATGAAGATGTAATTAATGCATCGCTTCAGCACAAATTTGTACTTCCAAAGAATAGCAAAATTTTAAGTGTAAAAAAATTGTTGCTCTATTAATTTGATTACATATATATAAACTTTCTGCTTATTTATTGTACACCCTTCACTTTCTAATTTGGTCTTTATATTATCAAATCATAATTTTTTCCTGTATGCCTGCATATTATAATTGGGTCATGACTTACTTTAAACAAAAGTACCCACAAAATAAAGACAGCATTCAACTTAGAATGCGTCTCGTATATTTATAAAATTCAATGAGTTCACCTAATGTGATGCTTCTTTAAAGCAACACATTGGCAATCCAATAGTTGGCTAATTAATTATGGTGGAGTATCCTGTGAATTGTGCTAGTCATGTTATCACCACATTCAAATTTTACTAAAGATGTATTAGTTGACCTTGGTGCACGTAACCAACTCGGACATCGTTGATCACATTGCATTATCTTAGCGAAGTTTTGTGAACTATATACAATTTTACAAGGCAAAACACATATAGATAAGTCCTTAGTTATGAGAACACTGGCTTTCACGACTTAATTAAAATAACGTCAATCATTCAGAGACATTCATAGTTTAACTTAGTTATATATCAACTCTGATCCCTATTCGGCTATCCCCCCTCATGCACCCGTGTTAGTGGTGTAATTCAATCTATTTATACTATCTACTAAATATTCAATCTATTAACCGCTTTAACAAGAAGAGTTAATCTCCCGCAACATAATGAATAAAAGTTTGAACTCCCATTAAAAGAGATGTCTATATTAAATAACTTATATGCCTAGAACACAATCACCTCTAAATTAGGAGACTAGCTACCTACAATAAATAAATAAAAATAACTAATTAGTCAATGTATCCGTATATAAATCTTCAATATTTTTTTTCTGGAATATATATATATATATATATATATATATATATATATATATATATATATATATAAAGAGAGGATATCAAATGAGAACACTATATAGTTACATCCCAAATTAAGATTTTAAATCACTTTTGGTGGATCTTACAGTATTACATTAGGATTGAAAATCTCTTCTGTTTTTTTTTTCTTTTAGTGGTAGATTTTATCTTAGATCTTAGATAACTTTTAACGAGTTTTACATTATCCCACTTTTAAGTAATTAAATATTTATTAAATTAAATATAATTAATTAAATAATTAAATTTAATAAAATATGAAAGGAAAGAATATATGAATATTAAGAAATGAAAAAATAGAAATAATTTTTATTTATGACTAAATATTAAAGAAATGAAAAATACATAAATTTGATAATAACAAAAAGTGTAAGACGTTAATTTCAAAGAAAAATCAAATTTCATTATTTTTTTTTGTTAGTTCTTCATTTTCTTTTCCTTTTTTCTTCATTTATGTTAGTACAACCATTTGTCATTAGGGAGAGAGAAAAATTATTTTTTAAACATTATATAAATATTAAAGGTTCTTCTATAAAAATAATTATTCATGATGAAGATTTGTCCATTTTTGTTAAAAAATTTAGTAAATATCAAATTTTAAACTAAGATTTTTGGTCAAGATTTAAAACTAAAATGGTCTGATGTGAAAAATGAGATGTTGAGTAAAATATTATTTTGTACATTTTGATAATAATAAAATAATATAATATAATAATGTTTGGTCAAACTACTTTGAGAATTCGTCTCAAGAAAATTGACAGAAGAACAAAACAGGCTCATGAGTAGTAAGTTACTAAAAAGTAAAAACATGCATCTTATTACGGAATTTGCAACGTTTCGCCTCAGGATTGGGTGGGCGGCAATGTAGGTGACCCATTATCACGTGCATGTGTCTTTGTCTTGAATTGTGTGCCAAGTTGATAGATCATAGAGGAAAATGCGCGGTGCAAAACTCGTATCACTATTCTTAATTCACACCGACTTCTTATTTATTCAATCCTTATCAATTTTTGAATATCCATGCGAGAATAATGCTTTCTTAATTTCTTTCTATCGTTTTTCTTTTCTCATCTTAATCTCATTTTGCTGGCTTTCTAACCGTCAATTAGTCCCGCTCTTAATTTCCTCAAATATTCTAACAGCGAACCCAAGTATATTAATGTTAGATAAATGTTTATATATTTGATTCCAAACTAATTTTGAGATAATTTTAAAATACATCTAAAACTAATCATATATTTCTTAAATTGGTTCATTTTACAAGAAAGCAGCCATTTTAAATTAGTTAATTTTAATTAATATTAATCAATACGTTGAAAGCAGCCATTTTTCGTGGACAGGCAATAGGTTCATTTTGGATTTCAAAAGCAGGTCAGACAGTTAGAATGCTAAGAAAGATATGGCAGGTTATAGTGTTGATAAGGGTATCTGATAGGTTAGCAATCTTTTTAGATGTTGAAACTCCTCACTACCAATATTATTAGCAGATATTTTTTGCCAGCATGTTGCCATGGTCATGTACTACTGCTGGTTCTGTTATGAATGTCCCATCGTACGACAAATTATCTTATTCATATAGAAGCCAATCAAATAAGAGAAAATGGTTTATTATCCCTCTATTCCAATTATTATCACTTCCTCTAATCATTGTCGTCCCTTGCATATGTGACTCTTTTTACATTTGGACAATGCAACCAGCCCCACATTACTAGTGATCAAGACTAAACGAGAATTGAGAACATGCTATGTTCATTTCACGGCTCCTGACATGACATACTGACTTAGCATGCCATTATCTTATATAAACCATTTCATATATATATATATATATATATATACACATATATAAAATTCAATAATTAATAAATCTGATTTGGTTTTTAAAAAATATGCCATTCATATCTACTTGGTTATGGCCATGCAATGAAAGAACATTTTTGGAATCACATTCAAGACACTATAGGGGAACGAGCACCGTTCACTACATGCTAGTGGCACTAATAAAGTTCATGCTCTTTATTCACCAATTGAGCTTAAGGTTCGGGATAGTGTGCTTAAAATCCAACCAAATCATTGTCAAAATTGTTTAATCCAAACTAAATTGAACTAAAAAATATCCGTTTGATGTTATATTCACAGTTTCACACCAAACCCAATTACAGTTTTTTGTTTGATTTGGATGATTTTTCTTTCAAAAACTGAATTAAACGCACCGGAACACTCCTAATTCAGAATTAACAAACTTACCCAGCACCCCAGAGAGAAAAAAAACTTTTCCCTTGTAAGACAGGGAAAAAGTACTTCAAGATACTACACATACTTTCCAATAAATATTATACAATAATTCACCAATAATAATATCATCAGAGATGAGATGATTATAGGAAATCTACAATTGAACTTTATTACAAGTTAAAAGACAATAGTTATGCAAGTTGAAGAACAGTTAGAATTATGGAATTATGCTGCTCCCATGTCCTCAGTTTCCCTCTTATTGAATTAGTGTGAAGATCCCGTGTGATTTGAGTGGTTGTGTCTAAAAAGTACAAAATAAATGATGTCAAGCAGCAACAAGCAAACATGGGTATGGGCCCATAAATTCAAAGAACAAGAGGAAATGACAAGTAGAAGGCCCGCAAGCCAAGAGACCAAGAATAACTCCCCCAGTTTAAGGTTTTTGCAACATATTGTATGAAATCCATTTTGCCTTTCAATGCAGGTGTGGTGATCAAGAAGCTCACATGTGCATAGTATCTAATAGACTGCACGTTACATAGAAATACAACAAGGAAGCATAGTGACATGGAGAAACGTTTGATTGAAGAATTAAGAGAAGTTTTGTTGCCATAAACCAATTTGGTATCTGAGTCATTGCTTGCAAAAATGCCAATAAGTGAACTAAGTGATTGCTGTTGTATCAAGAAGAGAGTGGATGCCATGATATTGTTGCGTATTGTTTGGATGCCCAAAACTCCATTTTTCAAGGAATACTGAAAACAATGCAAGGGAGTTTGTTGTGGAAAGTAAAGGTACAGAAAGTATCACTATCACACCATTGCTAGACAGGTGTACAGAGTAAAGGTACCTTACTGGGAATTATTATGTCTTTGTCAGGACAATTCTTTTGAAAACGTAACACATAGTATGTTATTGTCATACCCTAATTTTGTCCGGGTAAATTAAAAATGTTGATAAAAAAAATGAATGATAAAAAAAGAGAGAAAATAAAGAAAATGAAAAAAAAAGAAAAAGAAAAAAAAGAAAATGGAAATAATAATAACGAGTATAAAAAAAATAACAAAAATACATAAAAATAATAATATATGTGTAAAAAAATAGAAAAAGAAGTA
>PYAF01001761.1:370602-389603 GCA_007407185.1 Glycine tomentella
AAAATAGTAAAAATCTTTACTTAATTTATTTAAACAAAATTGAAAAAATATAACTTCGTAAAAAATATTAAGACTTTAATTAAAAAAAAGTAAAAAAAATTATTATAACTTTAAAGTGATATACTTAAAAAAATTAAGCATAGTAAACTTTTTTACAATTAAAAAATTAAAAAAATATATAATTCATGACTCAAAAATTATAATATCTATTATAACTTATTTCATTTTGATAATTTATTTATAATTTACATTCAAATATTAATAAATAAATAAATAAAAATATCCCCAAATAATAAAAAAAGTGGAAGAATTTTATTTCACTTGTATACATTTATTTTTGTTATATGAGAAATCAATATAACACAACTAGTGCCAAATCTATAACAGTCTCTCTCTCTTTCCTTAGCCTTCTATCTTTTTTTTTCTTTTATCTGCTTCTGCCATTGATGAACTAGAGAAACTTCTTAAACACTCAACCGTTGACCAAAACCTTTCGCACCCAACATGAAAGTTGAAAGGAACTACTCAATAAGCTAGATTTCATCATCACTTTTCTCTGAAAACCATCAAACAAAGAGATCTAGTTCTCTAGGGAAATTCACAAAGTTTGATTCTGAGGAGAAAAGAAGGCGTTTTAAGGACGTTCAAGCTTGGAAAAGCTGTTCTCTAGCCTTTCCTGTCGACTTAGAGGTAAGAAACTCAAGTTTTACCATTTGATTTGTGAAATTGTTCTTGGGATGAATAGTGATCACTTTGTGATAGGACTGGAATTAGGCTTGGGTTCTTTAAAAAAGTATGCTCAGGAGGTTGTTCTGATGAATATTAAACTTTGAAACATGATTTTTGATGAAATTTGATTTTGACTATGAGTTTGGTATGGGTAGGAAAAATGTTGAGTAAATGGAAGATATTATGATAGTTATGAGCCTAAATGCCTTTACAAAAGTTGTTCAGAAAGCCAAATAAATGGTGAAGATGTGTTGATATATCTGTTTTAGTCATGTTGGAAAATTGTTGATATATGACCTAGTAGATTATTGAATTGAGTTTATGCAGAGTCTGGGGGACTCTAAGATCTTGGTTAGACCAAGATAGATCCTAATCGTCTATAAGGTGGTTAGCTCTGATAACGTTAAGATAGAGAATAGAGAGGTTTTAATGGAAGGGAATGACGTTTCCTTTCATTCTAACGGCTAAGGACCGTTATTGATTGATTGTTTTATGCTTTGTGTAGGACGTAAGAGTGATCTTGCTGGTGGTTGTGACCACGAAGCCGGGAGAGCTGGTATAGCGCTGAGAGCAGGTAAGCTCTTTGTTCTTGAAAGTGTTTCCCACTGTTGTGTTCCACCATACTCCGAGAGAGTTATGGTTATTGTATATCTTGATGCATGTATATTGAAATTGTGTGTTACTGTTTGTGGAAACATGTATATGATGAGCTGAACACTGTGATAGTGTTGTTATGTGCTTGATTAGATTCTCTGGCCAGTAGAATTGAATTTAATAGTCTATATATGTAAGTCCTGATGTGGGATGTGCCCACATAGCTGGATGAAGCCTCCTCAGGCAAAGAAAGAAAGCCCTGATGTGGGATGTGTCCATATGAATGGATGAAGCCTCCTCAGGCATGTTTAGTAGGTCCTGATGTGGGATGTACCCATATGAATGGATGAAGCCTCCTCAAGCATCGATTTATATTTGTATATGCTATGTACATGCGTAATATGGTTGATAGCTGTGATGGCTAGTTTGTAATGCCAATTTTGATATTATGTGCATGAAAGTGAACCAGGGGGAGGAAAGACCTCCAAGGGCCCTGAGTTTACTGAAATTGTTATCTCACCCCTGTTGGGGATTATGTTTTTTTTCAGGTGATCCTCAGGGAGCGGCTGATAGATCCCAGGACAAGAGGCCCGAGCAGGGATAGTTCATATGAGAACCTTAGGCATAGTACTGAAGAGCATGTTGGCTCTATTTTTTTGTTTATGCCTGTAATTGTGTACCCTGTGAAGAATATATACCGTTTTGATATGTATACAATGTATATCATGAGAATTCACCATATATGATGTACAGTTGATGTTGTTAATGACGTTTGATGACGTCATTTTTGTTTACTGCTTCCATTTTTAATTATCTATGATAATTGCTGCGCTATTCTGATTAAGTAATATGTTGATACACCGGATGCATACGGGGTGTTACAGAGTCCAAAGTGATAAATAGAGAAAATGAGAGAAAGAGAGTTGTTCCATTTTCTTACCAACAAATATGTCAGCAAGGATGTAGTGATTTTAATATTAGATCAAAGACTCTCTCGGGGGTATATATATTAGGAAAATACCTATTGAAATACTCCCAAATACCAGTCAAAGGAAGTGAGGTGTGTGTATAGTGATAATGTAAAAGTTAGGTCGAGAAAATGTGTACCTTTTTTCCATGAATGTAACTTTTATTTATAGGTAAATTACTTCTAGGTATTCTTTCCTATATACATGGCCGAGATCTTTAATGATTTGATATCAAAATCTTTGCTGTTATTATTTTCAAGATCCACGATTTCAACGGTTGTAATGAACAGTCCACAATTATAAAATCCGTAACAACTGACAGTCGTGATGGAAAGAACCCATCGGTAACGAGACTGAACATTCAAGCCAACGACACTGCGATATGGGTAGCGGATTATAGTGCAGAGAAGCCAAACTTGATACATTCCCAACACCAACATACCCATAGGCCTGTACTCAGAGGCGGACCCACGTTGAAGAGAAGGGGGGCAAGTGCCCACCCTTGAATCTAGTCGTCGACCGTCGTGTGAGTAGAGGCGGAGGCCGTGGTAGAGGATCGGAAGCCTGTGGTGAGAAGAGAAGGAGAAAACAGGAGGAACATCAATGGAAACCAAAGAAAAAACGGCGCACCAGCGAAGAGAAGGAGAAAAGAAGGTAGGTCATTGTTGTTTGGGCCTAATTTACTTTTTGCACCCACTTTTTTTCTTTATGCAGTTTCATATTACTTTTTTCGAAATGGACTTTTGAATTTTAATTTAGGCATAAATTTCAAACTTAACTTCTCCGATACCTTGTCTTCCTATGTTTAGCTCAGGGACATGTAGAGTCATCATCACGACTCGGGACATGAGGATGGAGGATCTTGGATGGCGGAGCCATGTACATGAGAAGGAGGGCAAGTGCGATGCCCACCCTTAAATAACTCTTCTCCGACATCATTGTTGGTCTGTCTCCGTCACGGCTACGACATCCTTGAAAGAGTGCCCACCCTTCCTTAATTTTCTGGATCCGCCCCTGCCTGTACTTGCATGCTGCCTCTTCAAACTGCAAACTTTACCTTTCACCAATGCTACCTCATAACTCATAACATACTTAGCTCTCCTTTCCCTTCACTCATCCTACCCTTGTCTTATATAGCGTTTACGAAGAAAAATTGTGCGAATGTCTCACATAATCACAAAGTTAAATCTGATTTTGACTTTCACTAAGTGTAAAAAAATGTACCCGTAAACTAATCACTAAACATTGTCCATTTAACTTTTAGAGGACTTTTAGTAGGAAGAAGTTCATGTTTGTAAATCACAAATTCTATGAATGAATAAAATGTATTAGGTTGATCACGAATCTTGAAAATCATGTTATTTTTTTAAAATGTATATCAAACATGGAAAACTTTTTTCCTATCAAACATCTCCTTAAAATAATTATTATAAAAGAAATGCTGACACACATTATTATTTATATAATGTAAAACAAATTTACATAAGCGGCAAGGTGAAGCGTTGGAAGTGGACGAGGGTGTAGCAGCAAAGTGATGGACATGGTTGATGGTTGCACTTGCACCCCCAAAATCTTCTACGTGACGAAAGCGACCACAGTTACAATACAACACGGAAAAGAGAGAAATAAAGTGTGGTGAGGAATAAAAATGGTTATATAGAAAGGGTCAAAGCCAGAGGGAGAGACAGCAGTTTGGTGGTGCAACGCTGCCTCTGGAAAAAGATAGTAAATAAGAATATTAAGAGAAAATATTGAAAATGTGTACATAAATTAAGGGTATAATTTTATAAATTTTCAGTTTAAAAAATGGCAAAAAAAAAAGGTGAAAAAAGTATAATAAAATAATATTGAAGATAAAAAAATGGTTTGATAAAAAATAAAATCATTTTAAAAAAATGAAAAATAGATAAAATCATTGTTAGCCTATATAAGAGAACCAGGTAGAATGTGTTTGGTTTGTCATTTATACATCTAAAGTGAATTTTACTCGAAAAGTTACACATACTTATTTAATAAATTAGTTTTCTAATTGAGTTGAATGTGACTTTTATCCAGTTAAAGTTTACCTAAAGTTATTTTTTTTCTTACTTTTTCATTGAACATGGAAAATTTAAAACACAAATTAAATTATATTAAACATACCTTTAACTAAACATAAGTTTACAAATGTTGGTGGTGTTAAGTCTCTTCATTTTGATGCTATTAAGTTTTTTCATTCTGAACCTAACGAAATATAAAACTTTATGTTGAAAATAAAGTATAATAAATTAAAAAACAATAAAATGTCATAATAATTTCATTGACAATTATAATATAGAAAAAAAATGCTTAGAAAATGAGTTTAAGTAGAATGAGAAAAATAAAGGATATTATATAGATAAATAAGTTAAGGTACAATATTAAAAAAGACAACAACTGAACGTAGACAACCCCCACAAACAAACGAGAGAGAAAGATTTCACATGCCAATTTTTTTGTTACAACTTAACAATATAAGAGGAGAAGAAGAAGAAGAAGATGAATAAAGAAAATATAGAAGTATTTATTAGAAAAAATAACCTTAACACAAACAAATAAAACAATACAAGAAGTTTTGCCTGGATACGAGAATAAGAAACGAAAATGTAATATATCTTATCTACCAGCAAAATTGTCGTTTAATAAATCGTGTTAAATGTTCCCAATTCATTTTGATTTGATGACGTCGCAGTTATGGAGCTTAGCCAACAGATCACAAACTAATCCGTTTAAAAAGGTCACATTTCTCGGCGGCTATAATTACGGTATAATTATCTGAAAAATTAAAACAACATTGAAGATTAAGTACTACATAATAACATTATTTCTTCCTTTTACATGATGGGACAAAATTATTTAAAGAAAAAATCCAACATTATCTTCAGTATCCATCACGTCAGTGCATACTATTAAGGCAGCCAAAAATGTCCAAAAAAAGGGCGCGTCCTTCCAATCCTGCTCTATGAGCTGTATCCACATTACTTTCCTCAACAAAGATAAAAAAAAAACCAACGAATCATAAAGGAATACTAGTAAAAAAAAAATATTTAAATTTTCTATGTTGTTTCTTTCCCATGTGCTGCTTCTTAATTCCTTTCCTCACTTGCGACTCAATCAATCATAGGTGCAAGAATGCTTGAGGGACAGTGGAACATTAATCTTCTTGGGATCCAAATTGATGGAACATTGAACCCTTTTGTAGTACTTGGGCTTCACCAATCTCCCAAGCACGTAAGCTCTCGATCGAATGACAAAGGTCAAATTCAAAGGCACAGGCAGCGTGGGCATACCGGTTGAGCTACTCAAGCTAGCACCTCCTCCATACAACGGGATCTTGTTCCCCATCACCGTCACACTCACTAATCTCTGACTCTTCCTTGACTGATAGAACTTCTTCAACTACGTAGTACATCAATTCAATTCAAATCAAATCAAATTATTAAATTAATAATGTGATCAATTTGTGTGTATATATATACTTACATTTCCCGTAGCAATTACAATATCTGAATAGGAGAGATCGAAAGGTGTGGATGAGACATGGACCCCAAAGAATGTTCCAGTGTTGCGATAAGTGAATTTGACGGTGGAATTCATGGTGATCATGTCGGTGGCTACTCCGCTGGAATCGGAACCAGCTTGAACTCTGAGATGGTCAAATTTGATGCTCTGCAATTAGCAACAAGAAGGTAAAAATGAGAATTGAAAAATACCCATTATAGAACAAGAAAAAAGAGAAAAACTTGGGAAGAAATGAAAGGAAAATAATAAACCTTGATGAGGATTTTGGGCTTCATGGGTCTGCTGGCACACCAGAGGATGAGAGAGAAGAGAGAGAAGAGAAGGAAGAAGCCGAGGAGGAAGGCGAGGAAATAGTATCGACGAGAGAGGGATTGTTGGCGATCTAATTCGGATTGGAGAAGACCCTCTTCTTCGATGACGTCGATGCCCTTCCAAGATTTATTATTATGGTTATTGCGGTGGCGTGAACCGGAGAAGCGGCTGGAGGAGGAGTGAGAGTGAGGAGGGGAACCCATGGGGCTGAGAACAGGGGTGGAGTGCAACGACGTCGTCGTTTTCTCCCCATCGTGGGAAGGGCTCTGAACGTAGTACACTGCTCGCCGAGGAGACCTTGTGCTGGACGACGCGTCCAGGCTTGTCACCTCCGAGTCTGTCTTCGCATGCATTTTAATGTTGCTCTCAAATCTACCTCTAAGATCTTATTGCTCAACGATCATATATGAATATATGTGAAGTAATTGTCTATTTGCATTGGTGGGTGATTATTAAATAATGGTCCTTTTAATTTGGCTCGGTGGGGGATAGGGATTAATTGGATGTATTATGTGCTGATTGGTTCAAATAAAAAACAAAAACATTTGTGCTTTGACTAAGGTTAACGCTAAGGAAAAGCAATCGTTTAGATTAAAGGGACACGACACAACATGAGACAACAGGTACGGGAAAACCGGAAAAGTGAAAAAAAAAAAAATTAAAATGGGAATGCTTGATTTATTACGTTGCGGTGGTTAGGTTGTGTATTGTGTTATGGTTTGGAGCGTGGGAAAGAGGAAGAAGGTGAACAAGTAATGACCCGACAGCTGCGTTACAGTTGTCACCGAACATAATACTACGAATCTACCATGTAGGTTCCAAGAGGATTTAAAAGAGCATGCACATGCACATGAGTATGGGAGCTACCATGCCCTCATAGGCTCACGTTTTTTTAATTCACAAATTAATAAATTCCTCCAATGTGTTTTTTTTTTTTTTTTTTTACGATTACTGGAGATAGAAAAATATAAAATGTCGGTGCCGTGATGGTAGTAATCAGCTTCACCCATGAAGCCATTCCATTGACTTATAAAATTGTTGAATTTGTTTTTATGCATGACAGCAGCGCATCGCATTCGTCGCATAATCAATCAGTTTACAAACGCACACAGCAAGAAAGATATCTACCGTTGAATTATTTTTAGAATCAAGTTTATATATAAATATATATATATATATATATATATATAAGTTAATAACTTCGTGTATCTAATGAAAGATCATTCTTTAACTCAAATTAATGGCCAATTAAAGAAGTGTGAAATACTCAAGATCGCCAGAATAATCAAATCAACCAAGGAAAACAAGTCTTCTTTGACTCTAACATCAACAAGCAATTGTATATTTATCTTATTTTATTTTAATGTACCTTAAATTAAATTAAATTAATTATAAATACATTTTTCATTTACTCACACAAACCCATTTTAAAATATTTACTCTCCAATATATGTAGGACTATGGGGAAAAATGCCCTGGGGGAATTACTATTCTTACTACCATTTTTTCTATTCTCACCCACTTAATTAAAAATGATAATTTTATATGACACTGATTACTGTTAAAAAGGTAGGTTGTATCTTAATTATTTTTATTTTAATTTAAAACAATAATTTATATCATCAATAATTTGATTGATTTAAAAAAATAATTTATATCTATAATTAATTACTTATTTTTCATAAAAATTTAACAAAACAGAAATGTATTTACGATGTAAGAGGGACTACAAAAAATACACAACAAAAGTTTCTGTTATATACACCAAATCATATTTTTGCTATGTATTTGAACAACAAAAATATGTCTTCATTGTGTAAGAGAAGATGCAACAATATTACACAACAAAAATGAGATTTTGTTGACAAAATATATAATGAAAATCATGTTTCTATTGTTTTTTTTTTCAATTCTTCTTACACAATTGAAACATATTTCTATTATGAAGTTTATCAATGAAATCATGTTTTCTTGAAAAGGGTATTTTTGGAAATGAAATTTAAGCAAATTTTGGGTGCAAATAGCAACTAGAGGGTGAAAATAGCAATTCCCAACAAACTTGAAATTATTTTATTTTACACTAGCCTAAAAAAGGAAAATAAATAGTCGAAAATTTGCAATTTGCAAGATTTGTTTATAAACAAACATATCCCAAAAACAATTTTTTATACAACTAAAAGCTTCTAAAAGGAAAATCTCAAACAAAAAAAGTAGACCAAACGCCTCACATCTCGACAAGGGGGAAATATAAAAATGAATCATTTACAGTTATGAATTAATTTATTTTAAAATAATAAAAAATCATAACCTTTTGAAAATGTATTTGAAAATAAAAATATATTTCCAAAAAAAAAAAAAAACAAAGGCAACCTCAAGATCTGATATAAAAAGATTAATTACAATTTAAATCTAAATAGCTAGCTAACCATGATGTCGGAACTTTTTGCAACACAAAATGACGACATTTACATGCACCTAATACAATATAAATGAAAGACTTGATATACATCATGTATAACATGTAAGCAATAAGGATTTTGGGATGAATCAATCAAAGTTAATTTGTAAATTTATACCACTCCAATTGTATAATTTACATACACCTAGATAAAGAATCATAAACTCATTGTTTAGACTAAATAGTTAAAGCTACATTATTTTTCAAACAACCATTTTCACTTATTATCAACAGATGATGCAGTTGTTTCGCCTTCCCTTTTGGACAGTACCTGTAAACCATAAACTATTAGTTATATTTTGCAAAAATCAATCAAGGATTTTTATTCAAATGTACAAGAAAGAACTTAATTCAACAAGCATTTATATCGAAGGGCAATGCAATATTAACCATTTATGTAACCTTTGGAATTACTTATTATGTTGTAACAAACTATAATACATAGAAATCAATTAAGCAATGCATGTGTTAACTAATACCAGAAAGTAAAACAAAAAGAATATTTTATTTGGATGCGTAAAAATGCACTCCAATGTGATTTTTAATATAAAAAAATCATCTTTTAATTCCTTAATATGTGCCATTAAAGAAAACTCAAACCTAAAATTTAGGGTTGTTAAAAACTATGATTTCTAATGATATAAAATTTGTTTGAATACAAGGTTATAATTGCTTTTGAGAGTTTTTCTATTGAAAAAAATACTATATAATATTTTACAACAACCAAATGATAATTGTTTTCAAATGTACCTATTTATCCATTATCAGTTTACCCCGCCATATTGCTTTTACCATTTATACTAGAAATTCTACCCCTCACTAAAATAATTTCACAAGGTCTAATTCTCTTGACTCAAAAAACAAAACTTGAATAACTATGTAACAATTCCATTCCAAAAACAAAATATATAGAACTCAATTACAATTCTTTATTTGCAAACATAGTTTTTGTTTTAATTTCTAGTTCTCCTAATAATTCAGGATATTGTGTTTCACTTGGTATGGTATGGGGTATACAACCAAAATATATTGTAACCAAGTTTTGTTCCACCAACTATATATAAATCAACTAAATGATCCATGTCATTAGGTCTATATCAACAACTAAAATCAACTAATTGATCCATGTCATTAGGTATATATCAACAACTAGTTGGTAAAAGATCTATATTAGAAGAACTTGATTTTTCAATACATCTTCAAAGTTTTTGTGTCTTCAATTGATAAAAAAAAATATCTAAGTAACAATAGTTGGTCAATACTATCAGAAAGTTGGAAATGGAAATCAAGTGGCTAATGCATGTTTGTTCTATATAAAACATTCATTTCATTTTATGAGAATGTAATGCATGCAGATGAAAAATACATATATCATTTACCAATTTAGTCTCATCCATTGACTGAATTAGCTTTTTTTCCCTATCTTCATAGCACTCTGCATACCAGCTAAAGAATCTAAAAACAGAACTGCGTAGAAAATAATCCAACATTCATCTTAATTTAACGAGAATTAACAAAATTAACATTGAAAATATAAATTTTAATTAATCAAGCAAACGATATAAAAGAAAAGTGAATATAGCATTTTTAGTTAATGTTACAATTATGCAATATCAAAGGGAAACTTTTGGTGTTATTTCCACACATGTTTAATTTAAGAAAATTACAAGGTACAAAAGCAAGAGGATAAAGAAAATTAGCGTAGAACATTTATGTTTATCTTTTTAATTATTGGTAGGGAGAAAATTATACAATTATACCTCATCATTTATGTTTATCTTTTTAATTAGGAATTCTTCACATAAATACATGTCATTAGCGTAGAACAAAATACAACTTTGTTAGTGTAAAGATGGTCACCAACCAAGGTCCTTGATGTATATGTGGTGTGTCCAAAACTAGATTTATTATATTCCTTTGAAGTTTGCTTTAAAGAAAGAAAAAACACTTACTCCCCTCTACCTTTTGAAATTACACTAAACTAATTGTCATCCATCTTTCCTTTTATTTCTTGCATCCATACAACCTAATAACCTAATTTTCGTGTAAAATATAATGGTGAGGTGTACTAAACCAAAATAAATGAGCAGAAAATGAAAATACCTTTTACACCACAAAAATAGGTTGACACGATGGCCTGAAGTTGTACCCTAGCACCATGGCGATGACGACCATGATGAAGTACAGCTTGTCCAGGGACATGAGAATAGTCAAAGATCTCCCATTAAAGTGTATAAACTGTGGTTGTGAAGTATGCATGAAAAACATAATAAGCATTTTTTACTACTTCCATCAATTACATTAATCAATATATTTCTCTCCTGTTTCACATGCTCATATTATCTCAAATAAATTATTGCTTAGAAAACAAGAAAAATCAATATAAAAACTTATGCTAGCTATAAAAATAGATGTCACCAAATTAACTGATTATCATCCTAATCAAAATTATTATGTCTAATTTAAGAGTAGAATGTATTCTTAACGTGAGAAATGATTAGTAGTATCAAGTACGCATATTCCTAATATCAATCTACTTTTGTGTTTTTACATCTCCATCACTTACTTTTGGATGAATTTTTGTATGTGCATGTTTTTCACATCGCCTGCCTGGAAAAAATAAATGTCCTCCAGAAAATTGTTTACCCAAGCTAACATTCGAGGTTATTTCTGAGTCATCAACATGAAAACCTACAAATATAAAACAATTGTTAGACTTCATTACTTACAATATTTTGAAATTAACAGTCAAGTTTTAAATCAAGGAAAATGTATCAAATAGTAAAGGAATACTACATCATCCAAACATGTAATGGTTAATAAAGGTTT
This sequence comes from Glycine tomentella, assembly GCA_007407185.1. NCBI lineage: Eukaryota > Viridiplantae > Streptophyta > Magnoliopsida > Fabales > Fabaceae > Glycine > Glycine tomentella. The sequence continues at coordinate 382,033 of PYAF01001761.1, forward strand.
ATGGTTCTTAAAAAACATATGTTAAGATTACAACAAATTCATAAAATAAAGTTGCCAAAATTATTAGCAACTAAAATGTCATATAACAATAATTATATAAACAAGGTTAACAATACAATTTAAGAACAAAGAAACTTCTCCTCCACTTATTTGAGCAAGGTTAACAATACAAACTAACAACGTAAAAACGTTCTAAAGTCAAATTTGAAAATATATGGTTAAAAAAATCTTTACTAAAGCTATTAAAAGTTAATTTCTGAAGGAAAAAAGACAAAATATTATTTTGGTTCATTTATTTATTTATTTGATTCAATTTGAATTCTTTATTATTAAAAAGATTAAAAATACTTCCATTTCAATTTCATTCTATTTTACTCTTGATGGGAAGCAGATAAACTTCAAACTAGACTCCTCCGTGTTCGGCCACCGGCGCCGGAATATTTCCAAACAATGTTGGCGCAATCAAAACTCCTCCGGCTCCGCCGCCACCACCACCGGCTGATACCGTCCACATTTTCTTCTCTGCGGCGCTGCCACAACGATTCACCCTCATCCTCACCTTCTTTGCAAAAATACGGCGAATCGACGGTGATCGAAGTCGTCCAACTTCTCCAGCAACCAACGAATCAGTGGGACTACGATCAACTTCGTCCCTTTCTCTTCGACGCTTCACACCATCTCTCCGAAATCACTCTCCGCTTAAATTCCATTCCCAAAGCCATCGATTTTCTCAATTACCTCAAAGGCAAAACAGAGAACCACCAAGCTCTCTCTTCTGTGTTCGAGGGTGCTCTCGAACTCGCTACTCGACACCCCAATTCGCAACAAGAGCTTCTCATGCTTCACAGTTACCGAAATTCAAACGCTTGTGGCATCGCTCTCACTGCCAAATCTGCCTGTCTTCTTTTGCGGTGCTTAGGGAAGGCCCAAATGGTTGACGATTCGCTTCTTCTGTTCAACGAGCTCGACCCTTCTTCCAAAAGTTCTCGACTTTTCAACAAGTTGCTGAGGGGGTTGTTCAAATCAGGTCGTACTAATGATGCGCTCCACGTACTCGATGAAATGCTTGACAGGGATTCTGATTTTCCTCCCGATTATTTCACGGGTGAAGTTGTTTTTGGGGAGTTGGGGAAGCGGGAGCGCAGCGGAAGAAGCTTTCCTGATGAGGAAATTGTGGGGTTGGTTACCAAGCTGTGTGAGCACGGGGTTTTCCCTGATGCATTTAAGCTAACCCAGATGATAACTTCGCTGTGTCGGAACCGGAAGAATGGTGTCGCATGGGAGCTCTTGCACAGTGTGATGAGATTGGGTGGTGCAGTTGTGGTTGAAGCTGCTTCGTGCAATGCTCTTTTAGCTGAGTTGGGAAGGGAGAGGGACATTCAAAGGATGAATAAACTGATGGTGGAGATGGAAGAGATGAGGATAAAGCCCAATGTTGGGACCTTTGAGATTTTTGTCAGTCATTTGTGCAAGGCTAGGAGGATTGATGAGGCATTAGAGGTGTTTGATAAGTTGAGAGGCAAAGGAGAAGGTAATTGGGTTGATGTTGAGCCCGATGTGATCTTGTTTAATACTTTGATTGATGGGCTTTGTAAAGTTGGGAGGGAGGAGCATGGTTTGAGTTTATTTGAAGAGATGAAAACAAAGAAGCAAAGTAAGCCAAATGCAGTTACATATAATTGCTTGATTAATGGGTTCTGCAAAGCTGGTAACATTGGTAAGGCTCGTGAGCTATTTAGTCAGATGATTGAGGAAGGAGTCAAGCCAAGTGTGGTCACCCTCAATTCTTTGGTTGGTGGTTTGTGCAAACATGGAAAGATCTGCAGTGCAGTTGAGTTTTTCAACGAGATGAAAGGTAAGGGGTTGAAGGGAAATGCTGTTACTTATACTGCACTGATATCTGCCTTCTGTGGAGTGAACAATATCAATAAAGCTATGCAATATTTTGACGAGATGTTGAGTTCTGGATGCTATCCAGATGCAATTGTTTACTATAGTCTTATATCTGGTTTAAGCATTGCTGGAAGGATGGATGATGCCAGTGCTGTTGTTTCAAAGTTGAAACAGGCTGGGTTTAGTCTTGATTTAGCCTGCTATAATGTCCTCATCAGTGGATTCTGTAGGAAGGAGAAGCTGGAAAGAGTTTATGAAATGCTTAATGAAATTGAAGAAACTGGGGTTAAGCCTGATGTTGCCACCTGTAACACTTTGGTTACCTACCTTGGTAAAATTGGAGATTTTGCAACTGCCCGCAAGGTGATGAAAAGGATGATTAAAGAGGGTCTTGAGCCCTCTGCTGTCACCTATGGAGCAATAATACATGCATATTGTTTAAAGATGAATGTTGATAAGGCCATGGAGATTTTTGAGGAAATGTGTTCTACATCCAAGGTTCCTCCCAACACTGTGATTCACAACATCTTATTAGATGCTCTGTGCAAGAATAACAATGTAGAAAGGGCTGTTTCTTTGATGGATGACATGAAAATTAAGGGGGTTCGACCTAATACAACCACATATAATGCTATTCTTAAAGGAGTTCAGGCTAAGAAAATGTTGCGAAAAGCATTTGAACTTATGGACAGAATGATTGTAGATGCATGCAGTCCTGATAATATAACCATGGAGATTCTTACTGAATGGCTTGGTTCCATTGGTGAAGGAAAAAAACTGAAACTTTTTGTTCAAGGATATCCAGTCTCTAAGCCAGTGCCATCGCAAACTTTGATGGTGTTTGGATGCACGTCCACATCCCCTAAAGAGTGTCAGTTATGGTCAAAACGTGGAAAAATTGTAAGACCATCCAAATCCCCTAAACGTGCCTCAGTTATGGTCAAACGTGAAAAAATTGTAAGACCATCCAAATCCCCTAAACGTGCCTCATCCAAATCCCCTAAACGTGCCTCAGTTATGGTCAAACGTGAAAAAATTGTAAGACCATCCAAATCCCCTAAACGTGCCTCAGTTATGGTCAAGCGTGAAAAGATTGTAAGACCATCTGCATCCTCTAAACTGCGTCAGCTATTTATGGTTAAACGTGCCTCATTTATGGTCAAACGTGAAAAAATTGTAAGACCATCTGCATCCTCTAAACTGCATCAGCTATTTATGGGAAATTGATTTTGGGTTGAAGCTACCCTGGGTTGCTTCTGCATCATGGGAGAATTAATTCTCAGATTTAAGATTCAGTTTTCATTTTGCCCTTCACCCATTTCTTGTTAGATTTCTCATTCTGTTATTTTTATACTGATATTTTGTTTTAAAGCAAAACTATCAATTGGTGCTGGTTTTTAAAGCAAAAATATCAAGCCGTTAAACGATGCTGGATTTCTTTGTTAGAAATGGTAGGTACTAGGTACAATAGTTTTGAGGTTCATAGTCATTTATTCCCTGTTGCTTGGAACTCACAGTGTAGGCTGTTGCATTTTTGGTGAGACTTGTAGTTTCATAATTAGTTTTTTTCTTCTGGAAAATTGCTAATATCATATTATGAGTAACCTCTCTAAGGTGGGATATTACTAAAATCTAGATATATGTCTTTGTCATTATCTAATTGATCTCTCTAATCTCCTGATAGCTGCAGCTGTTGGCTTGGGGAGAGAAACCTTGGCTGGTTATAGATTCTAATACACTAGTCAAGGCAGAGACTTTAACTCATATAATTTGTTCTTGGGGAGAGAAACCTTGGCTGGTTATAGATTCTAATACACTAGTCAAGGCAGAGACTTTAACTCATATAATTTGTTTCTTCTTTTGTCCTTAGCGAGGAATTGTTACTTAAAAATAATGGTGGAAATTTGTTTATTTGCATTTGGCGCTCCATACTCTGATTGGATTCATTGCAAAGTTTTTTAAATATTATAAAATATACTTTACTCATAGCCTGTGACTACCCACTGTCTGAAGCTACTAAGTTGGTTTGATTCAATCAACTCATGTTTTAAAGATTCCAACCTAGGTAGAGCTATCTATAAAATTGGAGATTAAAAGTATAGATTATATTTTTTAAGAAAAAAGCCCTCAGTTGCTAATGGTTTTTCCTGTCTTAACTCAGTACACTGCATAAGCTATTAAATTTATCTAATGCAGACTTGTTAGGACTTAGGGGTATTTAGTTCCAACAGGGCATGCCATCTCTCAAGATAAATGGAGAACAAGTAAAATGGTAGTTAGTGCTACTTGAGTTTGAATATTTGATAATTGCTAAAATAATTTTGATAAAGTAGTATGATAGTTTTTGGCAAGTCTCTAGAAGTTCATATCTCACATATATCCTTGTTTCTCTTATCTATTTTTCCTAGTGACTCCTTTCCCACTTACTAACACATGTATTTAATACTGGGAAACAGGATTTTCTTTATATGGATAACCTTGATGCAAGTATTCTTGTATTGAGCAAACTTTGTGGTGAATGGAAGGAATACTTGAACACTGTACATTGAAACTTCGGTCTATTTTACAAATTGTTCTTGTATGATCAAGGGTACTTTTGGATAAACAACTTAATTGAGTGCTTATCAAATAAGAGCTTTTGATAGGTTAATCTTATTAAATGGCTTGTAATCCTTCTGTTAGCTTATTTTGATTATCTTTCCCATTTAGCTTATTTTGATTAGCTTTCTCATTTAGCTTATTGAAACAAGCTAAAATGAACTTTAGGAGGGCCATTAGCCACTTTAGGAGGACCATATTCAGTAAAATTTGTACTTGTTATCATTTAGGAAATTAAACAAACCATTAATTGACTGAAATTTATTTTTATCATCCGTGAATTTCACTTGAGTAGGTTGATTGTCCTGTCTTATTCATGTCATTTATTTGCTTTTAACTGGCTTTCTTTATATATACTAATTTTAATAATTCATGAGAAGGAAAATAGTGATCCATATTTTTTGTGCTAGTTTCACTGTTTCAACTGTTAACATTCAGACTTTCTTTCAATTTGAGACCATCTATCGAGTTCCAATTTAATAACTTGAATCTAAGCAGCCGTTCTTTTGTATGTGAAGGTTTAGCTGAATATGTATTGGAAACTATCCTTTACAGCAAAACTTCTGCTCTGCAGTAGGAATATGGTGTTGGCAACTGTGTGCAATTTGATTTGTACTGAAATTAGAAGAAAAAGAAAGAAAGAAAGAAAATCCTTGTCTTTTTTTTTTTTTTTTTGTTGTCTTTGTTTAACCTGCAATATGTACTATTCTGCTAACAAGTAGTTGCTTTAAGAATCACTTTACTTGATGGGATCATGCAAATATCATCATGAAAACTTTTGGCATTTCATAAGGTGAGTTCTATAAGCCTTAATTAACAAGGATATACTTTCTTATAATAAATAATTTTCCTTGTTTATTAATAGCTTGAGTTTGGAACGGGTTGTTTATGTTTGCAGTTCTACAAGGATCTATCTATTGGGTTGTAAGATATCATTCGCGAAGCACAACCTATCGATGTAGAAACAGATGGTTGGTTACTTAGTTTTGTATCTAAGTAATGTTGCTTTAAGTGACAGAGGATCTTTACAGTTTAATAAAATGGTTTTGGTGGCAGATGATTGAAGGATTCTATCATGGCTATAGTTACCTTATTTTGACATTGTATCAGAATTCTTTCGGAGTATTGAATCTGTCATGACATATTTGTTACTATTCAACTACTAGTTTATCTACAAACTTTTGTTATTCTTAAAATATAATTAAATTTGAATATTCACATGTATAAATTCTATTTTTAAATATTTGTATTTTTTAACTATTAAATATTGTTTAATATTAAAATTATTGTTAAATTATTAAATATTTAAAAATTGACTAATTTTTATTTTTGATAAAAAAATTAATATTGAAATTTTATTGATAAATTTTAAAATAAAATTTTGCATTTGATAGAAATTGAATTATTCTATCCAAAAAGGGAAATTAAATTTCAAAACTTCAAAGAATTTGAATTGTTTTATACAAACAAAGCATTTGGAAAATGAAGTGAATTCATGTATTTTAATTTTCTTGAATTGCTAAAATATTCTATCCAAACACAGGTCTTGGCATTATCATGCATGTGTGGCAGCATTCATTCTCTATATAAAAATTCTTGTTACAAACTTAGTTATTTATTTTTAAATTTATAATCTATGTTGATAAAATAATTTAGATATCAATATCAATATAATAAATCCAAAAACAAAAGACATCTATAAACAACTAAAACTCATTTTGATAATTACATACTCATAATTAATTTTGATATCTGCTTTCTAAACATCATTGAATGTGAAAATCAGCTTTTCTAATTATATTATCCAAAGAAAATTAAGTTAATTTAAAATCAAGTTGATAATTCTACAAATGTTTATCCAAACACACTTCTACAATATGATATTCCTTTTGAGAATGAAAAACATTTTCCTTCAATCTTGAATTTTCAAAGGTAGCTGTAAGATAAATTAATTGCCTATATGCACAATCTGATTTATGACACATCTAATCCATACAACACGCAATTACAAAGTCAATTCATTCGTTCAACTTTCTTTGACCACTCCAGGGAGTTGGAGCGGCTTTGTTACGTATCAGGGGCATTTTTTTTAATTACCGTTTAAGGGTAGTTTTCAAATTAATTACTAAAAAGAGGTAAGTCGTAACATCTGTTATGACTTCTCAACCAGAATTTTATTTTTTTTAATTTTTTAATTTGAAGTCGTAAAATTTTTTACGACTTCAGTGTAATTTTTTTGTAATTTAAGCATAAATTTTTTTTCACATAAGTCGAAAATATATTTACGACTTTGAAATCGTAAATATATTTACGACTTCTAAAGTTTTTGTTTTTTTTTTAATTTTTACTTTTTTTAATTTTTAATATTTAATTACTGTTGGAAGTCGTAAACTTATTTACGACTTCCAACAGTTTTCCTTTTTTTTTAAATTAAGTTTTTTTTATTCTTAAGTTTTTTATTATTTTTTTAATTAATTTAATTAAATAAATTTAAAAAACTTAAGAATTAAATAGATTAATTTTATTTTTAATTATATTAATTTATTAAATAGATTAATATAATTTTAAATTTTTAAAAACTTAAAAATTAAATTAAATAATTTTAAAAAACTTAAGAATTAAAAACAAAAATAAAAACAAAACTTAAATTAAATATTTAAAATTATTGAAAACATTAATTATTGAAAACAAAACTTAAAATAAATAATTAAAAATTTAATAATATTTAAAATAATTAATGGAAGTCGTATTGTATTTTACGACTTCCTTATTAATTTTTTTACTTTTTTTGGTGAAGTCATAAGGGATCTCACGACTTTGGCTTTTTTTTTCTTTTTTGCTTTTTAAATGTTGTAAGTTATTGTTTTGTTTAATTTTTTTAAATATTGCGTTTATCAAATGTTTATAAAATAATTTTATTTATTATTTAAGAATTTAGTAATTAATATATATTTAATATATTTGTTTATTTATTATTTTTTATATTTTTTATGTTTTAAATATTCCTTTTTTTAAATTAAGTTTTTTTATTGTTTTTTTACATTAATTTAATCAAATAATTTTAAAAAACTTAAGAATTA
>PYAF01001761.1:393436-473545 GCA_007407185.1 Glycine tomentella
TTTATCTTTTAGTTGACTTTGTTAAACTCTAAACTTAACATATTCATTTAAGATATCGTAAAAGAATATTTAATTAATTATAATATAAGAAAAAAAAAGCGTAGATAAAAATTGAAGATTATATCAAAATTGCATATTTTTAAACTATGGGATTAAAATTGTTAAATTTCTAAAATAAAATATCAAATATTTCTTTTAAATATGTGGACTAAAATTGTTAAATTTTAAAAATAGAGGGACCAAATGTCTCTATTTTAAAAATAAAATGACAAAAATTATAAATTAAACAAAACAAGTGAACCAAAAGTATATAAGCTTATAAATATCAAAATCAACATCAACAATACTTTTGATCCAAGTTAATTGGGGTTAATAATAGATGAATCCAGAGATAGATACGAGAATATTGGAAAAAAAGGAAAGAAGAAGGGGAAGATGAAGAAAAAAAATGACTAAAAATGGATCATATGTAACATAAAAATAACAATTTGTTTAACCCTACATCAAACTTATAGCTTTTATACATTTCGTCCTAAGACACATTGTCCGTCAATGTATATCCTGTCTCATTAAATCTTGTTTAACTACATTTTTCCCATGTAAATTTTGCTCTTCCTCTACCTTTATTTGTGTCGAATTCTTGGTAACAAACTTTTATTCTTACAGGAGCATCTAGATGTCGTCTCATTATGTGTCAAAACCAACTCAATCTATGTTTCCTCATCTTTTCACTCACCATGACTACTATAATCTTTTGTCGAATATTTTCATTTCTTATTTTATTCATATTCATATAACCACATATCCACCTTAACATCATCTTTATTTCTGCTACCCTTATTTTATGTTCATGTTGCTTATGTGACATTCATTTCCATATAATATTGCATGTCTTACAATTTTTATATAGAATTTTCCTTTCAGCTTAAGGGAAATTTTGTGATCACACAATAACCCAGATGCATTCCATCATTTCATCCACCGTGTTATGTTTCTATGATTTACATTATCAACAATCTCTCAACCTTTTTGTAAAATTGATCCTATATATTTAAAAACATTTTTCTTAAATACTTCTTAACTAAATAGATACACAAGATTTTGATCACCAAGTCTTACTAATAAAAAGTCACATTTATGAACCATGTCATATCATGCTTAATTGCTTAAGCACAATAACTCAATTATCAAAAAAAAAAAAAAAACTACTCCTTAATTTAAATTTGATGTCATTCTGGAACCCACATTCCCACGACTTCAAATTATGTAAAGTACGAAGTCACAAGTAAATAAAAAAACAAAAAGTTACACATATGATTAGATTTTTAGAAAAATTATGTATATTTTTATCTTGAGTTAGAAGTTAGTTATGATACAAGAAAATTTTGTATATTAAAAAAATTATACACGAGTACTTGTTTAATAAATCGTTCTCTATGCAGGCTCTTATGCGTTTGTACATTTTTATCTTAGTATAAAGTATAAACTAATAAAAAAGTTACTTTAATTTTGATTTTTGATTTTACAGTTAATTGTTTTTTTACCTAACATAAGAAATAACAAAAGATAAGAAATAAATAGCGCGGGGGTTAGGGATGTCTGTCAACTCTCAAGTCTGAACTGAACCATTCTTTCAGTCTGAGGCTCAGCAGTCATAACCATGCCTATGGCCTATTCCGGCATATTTCAGGGCTTCATCAGATTCAAAGCCATGTCGCGGCTTCGTTCCGCTCCTCTCAGACATTCTCTTCCCTCCATTTCATCCCCTCCTTTTCACCGCACCGCCATTCGCCTCCGCCACCACTCCTGCTCCGCCGCGCTTCAAGTCGTCAAGAACACGCGCCAGAGGACCCTCAAGTTACCGTTTTGGCACCAACGCAGCTCCACCTACGGTCGTTTCGCCTACCAGGACGTCTCCAGTGACGAATCCGATGTCGAATTCGCGTCTTCTCCCTCTCACAACCAACAACTGGTTCCTCACTTTCCATTCCTTTAACCTCACTTGCTTCTATTTCTTCATTTTTAATGTGTTGATTATTATTGTTAGGGTGATTCAACTCACGAGAACATTGACGATTGGAGATGGAAGCTCACCATGCTTATGCGCAACAAAGACGAACAAGAAGTGGTGTCCAGGGAGAAGAAGGACCGTCGCGATTTTGAGCAACTTTCCACTTTAGCTACCAGGATGGGTTTGTATAGGTAGCTATCCTATTTTCGCTTTAGTGTGCATTTTGTTCATTTGTTACATTTTATCAATGAATTTTACTTTTGCAGCCGGCAGTATGCAAGAGTTGTTGTCTTTAGCAAGGCGCCTTTGCCGAACTACCGCCCTGATTTGGATGATAAGCGTCCACAAAGAGAGGTATTTATTGTTTCAATAACTGAATGAATTGGGCAAACCGACAGTTTTGGGTGAAGAAAACCACTTTTAGAGGATGCCTTGTTTTATCCAACATTGTAATTGGGCGTTAATTTTTAAAATTACGTTTTAGACGTGATAATGACGGTGATGGTGGGAATGGGGGGGTTCCTTACTGTAATTAAAAGTGTAAACAGAAAGCATTTTCTCAAATCAAACGGTTCCTTAGTGTCCCAATTTCAATTCCAATCCCCATGTTAAATTTTGAGCATAATGCCAAGCACCAAACATTGCTAGTAGTTGTCAACAGATAACAGCTTTCTTTACAGTTTTAATACTATAAAATTGCAATATTTGGTTAATTCTCTATCTTCTATACCATGTAGCTTGATTGACTGTTTTTTCTGTGCTCGTGCAGGTAGTCTTACCACTTGGTGTTCATAAAGAAGTAGACACTCATCTCCTTGCCCATCTTTCACAAAAGGCTAGAAACAAGTGGGATGTTTTGGAAGATTCCTTGCATAAATCAAGTGATTCTAGAAGCACTCCAGCCAATGAAGGAATGTTTGAACAGCCAGAGCCCATGACCCATAATAGTGTTGTCAAGGAGAAAATCCTTCAACGAAAAAGTTTGCAACTGCATCATCGACAACAGGATTGGCAGGTTTGCTTGCCTTCCTAGTCTGAAGTGCATTTCATTTGCTGTTATAGTCTCAGCTGGCATTTCAGCAATTTTGTATTTCAGTATATTGACCTTAGTCCCATTCATTGTGTGGGTGTAAATTTATTAAAGCTATAAATTGTAAAAAATTTATAGTGCAGCCACGTTTCTTGTGCATATATATAGCATTGTAAATTTTTAAAAATGGACATATGGCTCAACCTTGATCTTTATCACAACACTTGTATCTTTTAATTGGTAATACATTTTTGATGAATAACAAAGCTATAGACAAATTAAATTAATTATGGCTATATGGTTTTGTTTGATTGCAGTTATTCTAACTTGCTGATAAATGGGCAATGATTGAATAGTCCACATTTTGATAGTTATATTTCATGTTATTTGGCTTCCGACATTGATACATCATGATGGAAGCTGTTTATTGATCTTTTCTAGCAATGAAATTTTCTGTACTTAGATGTATTTTTTTTTATTTTTTTTTTATTTTATCCTTTAAAGAAGTTGTAACAGATGCTGGTTTATCTATAGGAGTCTCCTGAAGGGGAAGAGATGCTTGAATTTCGTAGAAGTCTTCCTGCTTTCAAAGAGAAGGATGCATTTCTGAAAGTTATTTCACAGAATCAGGTGAAAAAGGAAAAATGGTGCCCTCTGTGATTTCTAATTTATTACTTCTTTCCTTCAATGACTTGTTTATACTTGTACAAAAGAGAAAAAAGGCTTGATACTTGTGTATGATCCTTTATATAAGATACAACTGTATAGTTTATAGTTTCTTGTGAATAGTGTCAATTTTCCTTACTCTTGAAAGACGCTGTTTATTGTAGATAAATCAGGATAGTATCATCTTAAATGAAGTTTATATGGTTTACTAACATTGGTTATACCTCAACTGCTATTATTTTAATGTACTATTTTCATAGTGTGAGGGTGAGCCTTTGTGCAACAGACAACAGTAAGGTTGCTATCTTTTGTTACTTGGAGGTCACAAGTTCAAATTTTGGAAGCAGTCTCTCTGTTTGAGTGGTAGGGCTGCATACATGTACTACAAGTCTTGCAAAACAAAAATTAATAGCGAGAGTAAATTCAAAAATAAATGTGAAGTACGTAAATACTATTAAAATAAATAAATACATATTAACTTCAATATGACTCTAATCTAATATGATAAATTTGCATAAAATATTATTCAGAATGTTAAGTTTGCATATAATAATTCTAAAGACAGCAGTGGTGCACTTCATAGAAGCACTCAAATATTTTTTCAAAAAGAAGTATTGAAGATTAACCAGTCAAAATGTAAATTGGCTGGTTCATGTCATCTGACCTCCAGTTCAACTGTTGTTTAATCACTGGGTTGGGGATGGACCAAACTGGTCAGTTGACCAGTTCCCAGTTGAACCTTTCAGAGTGGCCAGTCCAGTTCAGTATTCTTGACTACCATACCCCACTTGGGGGAACCCTCAGGCTGATCAACTTAATCACCCTTTTAGTTTTAGTGGGCAGCACATTGTGTTGTATGACATTACACTTTGAAATATGTGGAACTTTTTCACGAACTAGATTACATGCTTATTTAATCAAGTGGGCATGTGAAAGATTAGGGTGAAGGAAAATTTAAGGTTTTGAAATACTTCAAGCTAAATAGTCCCAATAAAAAATTAAAGGACACACATGGAGAGAGAATATGACACTTTGTATGCCAATGCTCATATTTTTATATAATTTACAAGAATATAATCCTATTGACTAAATACGCTTTTTATATTTGGAGCATTCAATTAAAAAGCTAACAATCAAATTGATACTACTTATAGTTTCTAAAGCAAATAATAATTTTTAAAGGGTAACATAAATAGTAATATTTTCTTTTGCAAATTTATTTCTTGTCAAGACTATGAGTCTCAATATGTTTGTGTGATGAATGAAAAGTTATATTAAGTGGTATCATTAATGAAAATTTGCAGGTCGTCGTTGTCTCAGGTGAAACTGGTTGTGGTAAGACCACACAACTTCCTCAATACATATTAGAATCTGAGATTGAAGCTGCACGTGGAGCTGTATGTAACATAATTTGTACTCAGCCTAGAAGAATATCTGCTATGTCTGTTTCTGAAAGAGTTGCAGCAGAACGTGGGGAGAAATTGGGAGAATCTGTTAGTTTGTGGACCTTTTCAGCTTGCTGATGCTTGAAGTACTTTAGCTTATATTTATGTTCATTAACTTAAATTATTTTGTTTGTTTTCCCTTCTGAAAGGTTGGGTACAAAGTTCGCCTGGAGGGTATGAAAGGGAGAGATACTCGTCTTCTTTTTTGCACCACAGGTGTATTATTGCGGAGATTGCTTGTGGATAGGAATTTAAAAGGTGTAACTCATGTTATTGTTGATGAAATTCATGAACGTGGAATGAATGAAGGTAGCTAAATAATTGTTTTATTCCAATTTTCTATTTATATGATGCTTACCACTGGTTTTCACATGTCAGATTTTCTTCTCATTGTCCTGAAGGAACTTCTCCCTCATCGTCCTGATTTGAGGTTGATTTTGATGAGTGCAACCTTAAATGCTGAGCTATTTTCTTCATACTTTAATGGGGCTCCAACTATGCATATTCCTGTAAGTTCAGGATACTCATGTCTGTAATCTGTGTTAAAGTTCAATTGCTGTCACTCTAATATGTTTTATCATATCATCATATTTCCACAGTTATAATATTTGTTCTGATGTGATTTTTTGATGAACTTGTAAATGACCAATTATATGGCATTTTTATGGACATGGTGATTTTTATCTTGTGATAAGTGATTGTATAAGCTCTCAATAAGAAAAACTGTATTTTAGCAGTTCAGCCACTTAGTTGTTGACTGAAAAGCTTTGGTTGGTATTCTTTGGCATATTAACCTTTTATTGTAAATCGTAAACTAGTAGACAGCGTAAAGTTATTTGTATAAGCAACTTCACGTTTTGTTGCTTTGGCAAATCGATATGCATTTGCTTACAGATAATATGAAAGATATGATAAACTTATTTTATTTTAATTTTTTGGGGACCTGTGCTCTTTCTAGGGTTTTACATTTCCAGTTCGAGCACAATTTCTTGAGGACATTCTGGAAAGGACTGGATATCGATTGACACCTTATAATCAAATTGATGACTATGGTCAAGAAAAAACATGGAAAATGCAGAAGCAAGCTCAAGCTTTCAGAAAAAGAAAGAGCCAGATTGCTTCTGCTGTTGAGGTACACAAGTTGAGCTGGAAAGCTTTTCCTTTTTCATTTTGGTCTGTAATTTTTTGCTAATTCTGTTTGCTTCTCTCTGATTTTGCATAGGATGCTTTAGAAGTTGCAGAATTTAAGGGGTATAGCCTATGCACTCGAGATTCATTGTCCTGCTGGTGCCCTGACTCAATTGGTTTTAACCTTATTGAGCATGTGCTTTGCCATATTGTTAAGAATGAAAGGCCAGGTGCTGTTTTGGTTTTTATGACTGGTTGGGATGATATAAACTCTTTGAAGGATCAACTTCAAGCTCATCCTTTGTTGGGTGATCAGAGCCGAGTATTGCTTCTTGCATGCCACGGCTCCATGGCCAGCTCTGAGCAGGTGATCTTGCTAGTAATGACTGATTAGCTCAGTAACTACAGTAGATAGTGCTTGTCAGTATCTAGTTTACAATTTAATTCAAGATATTTAATAGCTAATTTTGTCTTCAATATTGGAAATAATAGTTCTGAAGTGATTGAAATTAAGTATATTCTGCTGAAAATGGGTGCTTCGTTATTGGTTTCTGGGAACACTTCTTCAGTTTGCTCGAGAAAATGAAAGACATTATAATATCAAAGTTGAAAACAAGATTTCAGAAAGTATTTTCAAACATGAATTTAACTTCTCCAGTTTTTCTATTTTCCGGTGATGAAATTTGCTGCAATAATTGATTATTTAAAAGAGCTAATGCATTTTTTTTCTTAGGGGAGGGAATTTCTTTTCATTTTGAAGCAATTAAATTATATGCTGAATATAATAAATCACATCTCTATTTCACTATGTATTTCTAGTCATATTTATGCATTTCAGATGTATATAATAAGTTTTGTTTTGTTCTCATTTTGCCTCTTCTGCAGAGGTTGATATTTGAAAATCCTAAAGGAGGGGTGAGGAAAATTGTTCTAGCAACTAACATGGCTGAGACTAGTATTACCATCAATGATGTTGTCTTTGTGGTTGACATTGGAAAAGCAAAAGAAACATCATATGATGCATTAAATAACACTCCCTGTTTGCTTCCAACTTGGATATCAAAAGCTGCTTCCCGGCAGGTATTTGTGATTGTTCAACTTAGTTTTGTGGATTTGGATTGTTTGAGAAATAATTTTTCTATTCCTTTTGAATGGAAGATAGTCCAACTAAAGGGGCTAGAGGAATACCGAATACCTAAGAAAATTTTTGCACAAACCATTAGAAGACCTTGCTCCGAATAGTTTTACTGGAAATTCAGTTCTGGATATAGCCAAATCAGATTAGGCTTGGCTGTGGTTTCATTGGCAATATAGTTTTTTTAAATAAAGGGTGAAGTTTTTCCCATGTATAGGACTTGAGCTTATGTTATTAGGTTGATAACAAATATAAATGTTTAGATTGTGATTTGTCTTGTGTGATACACAATATATGTTGTTTTTCTTTATCTATATCTATATATACAGATCAGAATGTCAACAATATTTGTGTAATCTATCTAGTCTTGTTTATATATATATATATATATATATTTTTTTTTTTTTAGATTGTAGTGGTGTGTCAATTGAAATTAGATGCTCATGCCTAGTACTTTTGATGGATTTGTGAAACTGGACTGTGAATGGTTTCTCATATGTAATTGTAATTACTATCAAGTTGACCTACATCTTTTAGGTAGTTAAGCTACCATGTATGACTCCCTTGTTAATGTACAACTTCATAATGTTTTCTTTCTCAAGATTATTCTTTTCTATTAAACATTTTGGATTTCCTGGTCGCTTAGAAAGTTTTTGTTTGTTTTCTTAGAGAAGAGGAAGGGCTGGTCGTGTTCAGCCTGGTGAATGCTACCATCTTTATCCTAGATGTGTTTATGATGCTTTTGCTGATTATCAATTGCCAGAGCTTTTGAGAACACCTTTGCAGTCCTTATGTCTGCAAATCAAAACTCTACAACTTGGAAGCATCTCTGAGTTTTTATCTAGAGCTCTACAGCCACCAGAGCCTCTATCGGTAAAATTCATTGAAAATGCTTTTGGAACTTGCTTTCAAATATGATGGTTATTTAAATATATTTCCCATGAATTGTATGTGTTGAGCTTGTGATATTCTGCATCCTGCATCAGTGTTGTTTTATTCAGTTTGTTATGTTGTCAATTAATTTTATTCTGCAGGTTCAAAATGCTATTGAATATTTGAAGATTATTGGGGCCTTAGATGAGAATGAAAATTTAACAGTTTTAGGTAAAACAAATACTACATCATGGTCTCTATTTCTCTTGCCATTTTTTATGAAAAGAATTTGCTCTTGTCATTGGTTTTTCCAAGCCTTTATAATGTATTATTATGATTTGTTCCAGAGCTACTGCTGATATTGAAATGTTAATTTTCAGGGCACAAATTGGCAATGCTTCCTGTGGAGCCCAAACTTGGCAAGATGCTCATTTTGGGAGCTATCTTCAAGTGTTTGGATCCCATAATGACTATTGTTGCTGGTCTTAGTGTAAGAGATCCATTTGTAATGCCGTCTGACAAGAAGGATGTAAGTTTTTTGTTATTACCACTGCTGATATTTCCTCCTCCCTGACTTTTCTTTGTTTGCTGAACTTGGATTTTTCTCAATAGAAATGGTGGTGAGTTTTATTAGTTTTGATGGTATCAAGTGAGACCAGTTATTTTCAAGAGTATTTATGACTGGAAGTAAACTATAACAAATTCATAGACCTATCAAGCATGCACTCTGTATTGGTTGATACTTGACACCATTGAATAAAGATGACTTCGTATTGATTTATTTTCGGTGCATACAATGGTTCATTTTTAATATTGAAAATGTCGGTGCTCTGCCTTCATTACTAGCCTGGATCATTTACATCATAATCAGTCTGTTAAGTAGAGAGGAGCCTGGCTTTTATTTAATTGTTTACTGTCTATGTTTTATGCAGCTTGCAGAGTCTGCCAAAGCCCAATTTGCTGCTCGTGGCTATAGTGATCATCTTGCACTCATCCGGGCTTATGAGGGTTGGAGAGATGCGGAAGCACAGCAAGCTGGTTACGAGTACTGTTGGCGAAATTTTCTTTCTTCTCAAACACTTAGGGCCATTGACTCTCTTCGAAAGCAATTCTTTTATTTGCTCAAAGATATTGGTCTGGTCAATAACAATTCTGAAACCTACAATACATGGAGTCATGAAGAGCATCTACTCCGAGCAGTCATCTGTGCGGGTTTGTTTCCCGGAATATCCTCTGTTGTGGTAATCAACTCTACTAGTCCTTTCAATTTGCGCGTTACTTCAATTTTTTACTTTTCACTTCTATTTATTTACTTTCTGGGCATGTGCCCACCTATCTATTGCTTTGTCTTCAGAATCCATTTTCTATTTTCTATTTGTTGCATCTTAATGAAAGTAACATATCGGTGTAACGCACACCCAAGGACATGAATGAACCACATGGGCTTACTTACAATTTTGCTCCCCGTTGTTTTGTTGAAGTTCAATTTTGTTTATCATTTCATATGAAACTAAGCTGTGTGTTTTGAAAGTGACGCAATTAAGTCCCCTTAATGGTTTGTTGATATAAACACTTTTCTATCAATGCCACATCATATCTTCTAAACCTTATCAACAATAAACAAAAGAATGTCATTTCATCAAATCTAATGTTACATCAACAAAAATGAAAGAGTATTGCCTTATCAAGTAGGATTAACCCCGGGGAGGTAACCATAACATTGCAATTAGGTTGATATAAATTGATATTTGCTAAATTTAGCTCTAACAAAATTGTAAATTGATCTTTCTACACTGCCACCACATGTCACCCTCTTGATGCTTTTTTCCTGTCAAAATTGTTTTTTTCTCTTGTAACTTTTCTGTAAAAATGTTGACAATAACTTGGATATTAAAATCAGGATTACCAAAATTGTAAATTGATCTTTTCACACTACCTCAGCATGTCAGCTTCTTGATGCTTTATTCCCCATCATATTTTTTGTAACTTTTCTTGTAAAAAATGTTGGCAATAACTTGGATAGATTTTTTTTAGCCCTGTGATTCTGCATTGGGTTCTATTCTATTAAGTAATACATGTATATTATTATATCTGTATGAGTGTACTTCGGTATGCAAATGTTAATCCTATCAAATTATGGAGAGAATGTTGTCATGTATTATTTATAAAGATGTTGCAGTTTTATTGTGTAATTCTTTTTTATGTGAGGCTGTACAAATTTTGTTATGCAGAATAAAGACAAGTCAATAGCACTGAAAACAATGGAGGATGGTCAGGTTCTTTTGTATTCTGTAAGCTTCTCAAATATCTTATGTTTTTTGACAATCCATCTGTTCTTATTACCCAGTTTTAATTGGGGGAATATTTAATCCATTAAATTTTAAAATTTTGGTGCTGCATCATGTAGAGCTCTGTAAATGGTTGTGTACCCCGAATTCCATTCCCATGGTTAATGTTTAATGAAAAGGTGAAAGTGAATTCAGTATTCCTTAGGGATTCAACTGGTATATCTGATTCAGTGCTTCTCTTATTTGGTGGGAATGTATCCAGAGGTGGACTAGTAAGTTCTTACCATATTTCCTCTTCACTTTCCCCTTCCCCCTGGATCTGTTGATCTTGATTGTACGTACTAGGTGTTTCCTTTTGGCTACTTATTGTGCTTTGGCATGTGATTCTTTTGACAGGATGGTCACCTGAAAATGTTGGGAGGGTATTTGGAGTTTTTCATGAAACCAGAATTAGCCAAGACTTACTTGAGCTTAAAGATGGAACTGGAAGAACTGATACAGAAAAAAGTAAGTTCAATTCATGCTTATCAATTTCTTCTTGAATTATTTATGTGCTTAGCCACATTCTTCCATCAATTTTCTGTTTCTCTTCCAAGTCCCTGAATATTTACTTTATGTTCTGCATGTTTTGCCAGCTTTTGGATCCCATGTTGGAAACACAATCGCATAGTGAGCTTCTTTCAGCTGTTAGATTGTTGGTATCAGAGGACCATTGTGATGGGAGATTTGTCTTTGGTCGCCAGGTCCTACCACAATCAAAGAAGGAAACAAACTCCAAAACTGGTGGTGGAGCTGAGGGGAAAAATTATAAAAATCATCTTCAAGCATTCCTTAACAGGGCTGGACATGATTCACCAACTTACAAAACAAAGGAGCTGAAAAACAACCAATTTCGTTCTACTGTCATATTCAATGGGTTGAATTTTGTTGGTCAGCCATGCAGCAGCAAAAAATCAGAAGAAAAATCTGCTGCTGCTGAGGCTCTTCTATGGTTAAAAGGGGATAGCCATTCATCTGATGATTTTGACCATGCATCAGTGCTTTTGAAAAAGAGCAACAAGAAAAGTAGGAAAAATTCGTTTAGCGGTGCTAAATGGAATTGAGCTGCCTTTAAAAGCTTACCTTGGATAGATTTGTTAATAGCATTGTATACTGAGAAAAACTTGTCCAGTTGAAGGCTATGGTGCAATTGATTCAAGGATCTTTTCAGTTATTATTTCAACAGAGTGTACAGAGCTATTGGGGGAATATATGACAAGTACAGATCAGAGCCCGTGTTTTTGTAAAGAGTGATTGCATCCAGTTTATCTAGATTTGGGGCACAATTCAATACGAGTATTTCCACCATTGCTTTGGGCTAATTTGGCCCAATAGCAGAGATTGGCTGGCTGAGCAGCTTCATACTTGCAAATGAATTCTTACAATAGAGGTATAAGCAGAGCAAAGAATTGTATCCATATGCTGATGATGCTTTCTTTTTGCACTGCTCTGCGGTAGATATACTTTGAAGAGGATTCGCCTGCAACAATTCATTTGGGGACAACACAATATCCATATGTAAGACTGGGCATTTTATGGAAGAGAATAGAGATATCTGCGTCCTTTAATTTGTATTCATTCATAGTCAGATATGTATTTAAGATCAATTTTACTCTCAAAAGCCTATTACGAGGCTTGTTAGTTGTTACAAGAAGGTATTGAATTCCGGAAGCTCTTGTGAATTCCGGAAGAGAAGGTTTTGAATTTTTGTTTTACAGAAAAACCATTCCACATAAGTTGTCTCGGAAAAATCAGAGGTAACTAAACCTTAAATTCACTAAAATGCATCAATCTATTTCACCAACTTCACTTTTTGAAGTAGCAGGTGATGCTGTCCCATAGAGAGTTTGAAATTGAGTTCATGTTAGTCAATGCACTTCAGTACAAGTAAACACTTAGTTTTGAAATTTCACTTGCTAGTAAATAAACTAAACGTCATTTGCCGTTGAAAAATCACATCTAAAAGTAAAAAAAATGCCAGCAACAAACAACTTCAATAATTATCATTATTTTGCCAAGAGAACTTCTGAAAAAGAACCATTATTTCCTAAATTGAATCTTTAAGACATAGCCAAACACAGGACATAGCCTAAAATGTTTGTCATTAATACAAGATGTCCTAAAAGTGGTGCCTAAAATGCTTTAGGTCCATTGAACATCATTTTCCTTCCACAGAAATTTTCTTGCAGATGGTGGTTTCTTTGTCCCTCATTCTGTAAGCTCCTTATTGAAAAACAATAGATAAATATCAGTAAAAAAGAAAAATACTGCGAACAACTAACTGTGACACTCAAAGCTCTCATCCAGCTTACTGGATCAAAAAGACAAACCGTACTTATTGATGCAATAGCTCAAGGGCTTTCTGCAATGTAGGCCTAAATCTATCAACATCAAGCTTTACATTTTGTTTGTCCAAATACACCGACTTAAATTCTTCCCATCCTATTTTCTCAATCAGTGGGGGATCCTTTATAAACATGTGATCTAACGGGTAATGTTGTATAAGAGTGCTTTCCTCCAAGCTTATTTTGTATTCCAAGTACTTTATGTTCATATCCTTTGAGGGGTTTCCAAAGTCATTTGTGGCAAGCCAGTCCAATGTAACCCCACCATAAGGCACTACTTGGACGAAAACTGCATTTTCCGGAAGGAAAAGTATGTTAGTGAGACCAGCACCATGAACTCCCAATAACACATCACAAGAATTTACAACATTTGCAAAGCCCCACATGCTCCACTCTGCTTCCTTAATAATGACATCAAAGCCCAAACTCTCTGCCATTTTTGCTATTTCATGTGTATTGGTGAAGAATCTTGATCTTTTTCTTGAAAGAATCATGAGCCTTGGCTTCCCACGTAGACCATCTCTGGTTTTGATTGCTTCAACTCTCTTTAATGCATAGGAACTCAATGCTTAGCTCTTTTTGATACCGTTTGAGACCCACAGTCACCCTTGGGAAGCAATGAACTCCATCATCTCCATCAATGTCCATAGTCTCATAGTTGGACAGCTTCTTAAGAAGTGGTTTGTGCTTTGAAATCCACCAAGGACGTTTATCAGTTATGATAAATTGTACTTCTCCATTGAATTGTCTAGCAGTCAAAAACAGTGAAATAACAATGTCAGTGAATTCATGGAAGTGGTTACCAGCATACCCTCCGGTAGAAAATAATACAGCCGGAATGTTGTGATATTGGGTGCATTGGGGAGCTTTCTGGCTAACATTTTCTGCTTTCACTGACCATTCTCTCACACGAATCATTGCATCTACATCGTCCCTCCGTGCATAAGGCTTTAAACTCCATGACATGTTTTTTTCCAACATAGTTGTCTTAGATGAAACAATGTATACAGTGGAGGATTTTCCATGGACTCTGATGTCTCCCCTTGCTTGGCAAAATTCTGTTCTTTCTTCTGAAGAGCATAGTAGCTCCTCTTTCTTTGTTTCTTTTCCTTCAACTACAAAATAAAGAATGGTAACATACATTATAAAGGCTCTTTAAGAATCACTAGTCTCAAAGGTCTAGCTCAAACAATCCATGTCTATCTTTATCCATTTCTGGAGAACTGCCAGTGTTTTCAACTAGAATTTTGGCTACATTGTCTTTCACATAATCAAATGTTGTCAGAAACATAGAATCATTTACCTCAACGCACTGTATAATCAGCATTTAAGGATTTGCTTATTTATTTAATTTTCTAGGCAAGGTATCTCGATAGAGCTGTACTTGTGTTAACCTTGTTGAGAGTCAGAATATCTTACCTTTGGCTATTTGTGAAGATCTTCTGGTGATCAGCATTTTGGTGTCAACATCGATGAAGAGCTTCAGGTTCACTGTATAGAAGCAAATGAAATTAAAGTCATACTTAATAACTACCATAAACATGTTATAATACGAAATGATGGAATATATATCTGCATTTCATGCCAATTTCCAAAGCACAATGTATGCTTGTACTTGGTCTTGGATTATGGAAATAAGTGACTAATGCAAGTGGGTGTAGAAGCACTCACAAACATGCACAGGACCCAAGTAAGGCTTAAACACAGTGCAAAGACTCAAAACTATGAACAAGCAGCTCAAAAATGCTCCATATCCCAACCTTTTCTGATCATAACGACTAAAGCTCTTGGCTATTACTGTGTCGTAAATCATTTTTTTAATCACTCAAGAACCCTTCTCTATTTCAGGACTACAGCACCGTCTCACAAATAGAAGCCATTTTGATTAACACTTGATTAGTGGATGACCATAAAGTTTTTGGACCCGTTCTAGAAGGTTTGAGTAGTCCGGCTAAGCAAGATTTTGAGACACTTCTGTATGACAAACGGAGGATGGTTGAGGTGCATTTTCTATTCAATGTTCCCACCACGTAGTTGTTATGTCTTGAATCAGTAGGATTCTCTAAAACTAATATTTAATAGTGAAGGAAAAGGACCCTGGTTGACTGTTACCACGAACAAACCTTTTTAATGATTGGTATTTGGTTAATTAGATCATATTTTTTTCACACATGAAGCATGAACTGCCAACCGTGGAGCCCAGCATTGAAAAGTATTAACCAACTAAAGCTTGCTTAAAATGTTGATATCAATTATTGCAGTTCTCGAATCACCCTTACGTGCACCACTAGATTATTAGTTTATTACCTTACTTGGTGACACATATTTAGTTCAAGTGAAAATCTTACTTGCAATATCCCTGCATGAAAATAGCAGCTTAGTTAACTTGATGAATAAAAAACAAAGGACAAACTAAAAATCAGTTAGCTAGAACTATAACATGATTAATATTTAAAAGGCTTGCGTTAAAGTGTAAATGGGCCAAGTACTTAGAGTTTGATGCTTGGATTTGTCTTTTTACTTTGTAAGTTACAATATGTAGCTTGCAACATGTAGACATAAAATAAAGTTTTCAACAATTTATGTAGATGGCAATTCAAGTGACAATATTACAATTTGTATCAATTTATGTCACACATTCTCCTTCAGTGTAACAAAATTAAAATCGAAAACAAGAAATTACCGCAAAGAGGAATGAGTTGTCGGCAGGAAGCTTAATTTAAGCAATCCAGTTCTAGTAAGAAAGCCATATTCAAACAAGTCGTTTGGTAGGAGAGCAAGACATTTTAACAATATGAGTATTTTTTTTACTTCTAGTTTTTGGTAGGGTGCATGATGAGGCTGGAGTAATATATAGGGAGACTTGGTAATTGGTATTATATGTTTGATCACTTCTTGAGTAATACGTACGTGTGTTTTTCAAAATAATTAAACATTTGATTATAGACGTAGGTAGTTCTAAAAGTAAGAATTATTAATGGATTTGATGACGTAAAAATTGCAACCACCCTAGGCCCCAATTACCTAGCAGGTTTGAGACATTTTAGATACTTGTTAGTGATAATCATATATAACTCATTAAAATAACGCTCTTCTTTTTCTTCTTTCTCTTCCTCTCTCACACTCACATTAACACGCATTCGCACATAAAAATTTCAAAAATTTTAGTCGCTAGTTATGAGAATAATCTGAACACTCAACAAATCCTTGATTGTGCAAGCCAATATTAATGTTTAGAAGTCAACGTTAGGTAGCAAATTGTGGGATCGGGATGGATAGTATGTGTATGTAACTAATTAAAATGTACCATGCGTGCGATGCATGTTCGAGTTTCTGTGCATCAACTAGCCAAGTATAACATTTTCCGTGTCTCTTCCTAATTCTGATTTCTCTCATGAAAATGTTATAATTAATTTCTTCTTCTTAAAAAAATAAGCTGAATGGAAGTTGATCTTAATTACACTGTGTACGTTAGTTAACTTATAATATTTAGTTTTTATAATATAATTAAGGTTTTTGAAACAAATTAAAACGAGGATAAATAGACAAGACTGCTCCTGACAACAGCCTTATCATATAGTAGTTTTTTTTTTGTTTTTTTTTTTTATATGCAAGAATCAAAGAAAGTGTTAAAGAATTGTTTAACCAATTCAGATAGACTCTTAATTATCATGTAACAGTTTTTAATATAGAAATAACTTTTTTTTTTCTGTGTGATGCTAATATTCTGTGCTAATCAACCAACGGACAGGAAGGGGTTTAATTCTCTCACGCGGTGAACAGAACAAATCTGGCCATCCATTCTTCTTTTAACCTTAACAAATTTGGACATCGATCTAAATCATCCCAATCTTTTGTGGGGTGAAGCTATTTACACTTTTTTTTTTTTAATTTTTTGTACTGTCCGTTTTTTTTTCGTTTTTCATGATGCAATTTTTTTTTATATTACAAAAACTAAATTTTATTGTGTAAAATTTATATTACAAAAAATTACATTATGAAAATTTTTGTAATGTAAAAATATATATACTAGAGAAACAATGTAAAAATTATATTTCAAAAATTAGTTTCCATAATGTATTATAACATAACTACATAAAAAAAAACTAGTTTTCATAAAACCTACTAAAAAGTAAAGTATGAAGCTGAAAGAGAAGAGAGGTATTTTGGGAATATAAAATAACTCTAAAAAGGGGGGTGTGAAGAGCAAAAAGAGAACTGTGAATATCATTATCCTCTTTTGAGAGCTCTCGATCTTCTGCGCCCAGGTTGGCTTTGGGAAGCCCAACCCATAAGAAAGTTGATGCTGTTGAGGTTCAGTCACACATTGCCATGCAATAAGCTCAACTTGGAGCGATATGATTAGGCATAACAACAAAATCTGTAATTGCAAGTATTGTTCTCGATCCGTTCCAATTTTGATGAAGAATATCCGTTTTTATTAGAGATAAGTACGAGTTTTTTTTTTTTTAAACCGTGACGAGAATGAATATATACATATATGTCTTGTATCTGTCATGTATAATGATTAAATTATCTATTTTATATTATGTATGTCACTTAATTATTCTTACACATTTTATGTCTATTATTTATGAGGAGTGGAACTTTTTACATTTACTATAGTTACTTGAATAAATAATATATATTTGATTTTGTTTAACTTTTTACATTTACTATGGTTCTTTTTGGAAAAAAAAACATTTTTTAAATAATAGTAAAAAAAAATCATCTTTAAAGAATGTTACAATAAAGGAATTCCTCGTAAAAATATTCAGTTAAGAAATAATTATCAAAGTCCATGCCATTCAAAATTCATCTTTAACCATTTGTTGGAAGTTTGTGCTGTACTACAGTAGCTATCATGCACGTGACTCTGGTTTGATCTGGGCAGACCAAGTTAATTTTTTAAAAGCAAGTTCAGAAAAAGGATCTGCATATAATCATCAAAAAACTAATTCGATTTAATCCTAGGAGAGTAGGAGGTCAACTATAGAGAGTATAATAAATAATTATTAACGTGTTTGTTGGATAGATACAGAGAGAAAGAAAGAGTAAAAAAAAAATCTACACCCCTACTTCTTCTATAACAATAGGTTTTCGTACATCTCACGAAAAGTCCATGACTTGGATCTATTTTTGTTTGAATTAACTTTTAGGAGTCAATAATGATTTTAATAACTATCCAAATATACTAATTTGAGCTGGTTATGTTCAACCTTAATGCATGGATTTAAAAATGGTGGATCTTGCATATGTAATTTGAGCTGTTAAATTGAATTTTTTTAATAAATTTAATTAATTTTTAAATTATATATATACATGTTTCATCTTCTTAATCACATTGTTTTGAATTTATCATATTTTGTCCTCTTCAGCCTCTCTCTATACTTTTATCTCTCTGTAGCTGATTCTTCTTTCATCTCTTTATCATCCGTCCATCATTTTTCCGCTCTCTTTCCTTCCTACTTAATCTTGAAAAATAATCTACTAAATACGAACACCTATGTTTTGTTTTGTTTGGTTTAGGAAAAAAATATTTAATTATTATTTTGATTCTAATTTATTTTTTAGGTTTAATTTAATCATCTTATTATTAAAAGGTTTCATTAAATTTTGTAATTTTTAAAAATAATTCAATTAGTTTTTTTTTTATTTTTAAAAGTTTTAATTTAAGTTCCTTATTTTTTTCAGAATTACATAAAAAATACAGCATTTAATTACCTAAAAATAAATTAGATGACATAATAATAATTAAAAAGAAAGAAAAAGTAAAAAATGATATGATTCTTTATATTACTTTATTGTGTATATAAAAAGTGAAAAACAAAAAGAATTTTAATATTTTATATAAAATACCAAAATGTTCTAAATGAAAAAAAAGATGTACAATATGTAAGAACATTTTTGTCTTTATACCCATTTAAATGTCATATTTTCTACTAATGAAAAAATTGTCTTATTTTCTAACTCTCCAAATTGATAAAAATGAAAGAATATTTGATTGAGTCCCATAATTTTGTTATTCTCCCCCTTCTTATTTTCTTGTGAATCAAAGAAAGGAATTTTTTTTAATAAATGTGTATCCTTGTTCTTGTTTTCATTCCACTTATTTCCTTCATTCTAAACTAAGTGTTAGTGTTACTATAAATACTATAGATTGAAACTTATTGATAATATAATAAGATGACTGATTATGTACAACAGAAAATAAGATAAGATATCAAGTACTAAATATATTTTATCTAATAATAATTATTTAAAATAAATTAAAATATATATCTAATAACAATTATTCAAAATAAATTAAGATGTATATCTTATTATATATCTTATCTAATATAATATACTTAAAAGAAAGAGAGGGATGACCCAGATTGCAGTAGATATCATAGATAATGATATATAACGGAGGGTTGAGCTAGGCCCTTGCAGCAGCGCAATGCATGGGCGAAGCCTTAAAAAATTAACTTAATTATATCATGTTCGTGTGAGTCATTATTACTTAACAACTCTAGAGAAAGCTATGCCATGTCAAGTTGAGGGTTAGATTCCAGGTTTCAGAACTGTATTATTGTTTAAAGTGAGAAAGCCCGCCTGTGCCTCTGAAAGTGTAAACATGGAGAGAGAAAGTCAAAATGCATCTCTACGATCTCCCTTGGTTCAATTCCCAGGGAGAAATGGAACTATAGTTGATAATGTTACACTTACACACCAAAATAGTAAAAGGGTAGTGGAAAAAAAGGAAATTTTTGAAGAAATCAAAAAGCAGTTATGGCTGGCTGGGCCTTTGATATCTGTGGGTCTGCTAAATTTTTGCATTCAAATTATATCTGTAATGTTTGTTGGGCACCTCGGAGAGTTGCCTCTCTCTGGGGCTTCAATGGCTACTTCTTTTTCTTCTGTCACTGGTTTTAGCTTATTGGTGAGTTGTGTTTTCCTTTGCTCCACTTTAACTATTCAAAACTTTGATTCTTGGTTTTGTCATTTGTTTTGATTCTTGGTTTTGTCATTTGTGTTGGTTGGTGTTTATGGTAAATAGTTTAATATGCTGAATGAGATTGAGTGCCTACTCTAGTTTTCGATTTTCAGCCATAATATGTCCCAGGATGTCAATGCAACCAGTTCAAAATAAATTTGTTTATCATTGCCGATTATAAAGTATATGGTTTACGTTAAAAACATGTTTTCAAGGCATTAATTCGTTGATATGATAATGATACATTAAGCAATTAAGCAAAGAATAGTCTAGTGTGGTGTAGTGTGCTCTAAGGTCTAAGGCTCTAAGCTGTTCTTGGTTTTATATTGGGACAGATGGGAATGGCAAGTGCCTTGGATACCTTATGTGGCCAGTCATATGGAGCAAAGCAGCACCGAATGTTAGGCATACACATGCAGAGGGCAATGCTGGTTCTTATGATTGTCAGCATACCCCTAGCAATTATTTGGGCAAACACAACATCCATTCTGATTTTCCTTGGCCAGGATCCTGAAATCTCTGCAGAAGCCGGAAAATATTCTCAGTTATTGGTTCCAAGTCTTTTTGCATATGGTCTTCTTCAGTGCCTAAACCGATTCTTACAAACCCAAAATATTGTATTTCCAATGATGTTTAGCTCTGGAGTTGCTACTTTACTACATCTTCCTGTATGTTGGATTATGGTATTCAAATCAGGACTAGGAAGCAGAGGAGCTGCCATAGCAAATTCTATATCTTATTGGGTGAATGCTTTGATACTGATACTCTATGTCAAGTTTTCTCCCTCATGTGCAAATTCTTGGACAGGCTTTTCAAGAGCGGCACTTCACGACATTGCCGCTTTTCTGAGGCTTGCCATTCCTTCAGCAATTATGGTTTGGTAATTCCATTCTCAAATGTTTTAGTTACCTTTTATGACTGATCAGGATTTACTATTCCAACTTCAATTCAGTTTGACATCCTAATGTTGTTTGCAATTTATCTGTCCCACTATGCTGAACTGAACAGTCTGGAAACTTGGTCATTTGAAATGATGGTTCTCCTATCCGGGCTTCTACCAAATCCAAAGTTGGAAACATCAGTGCTTTCTATCTGGTTAGTTAGTTTCATATTTAAGATACTTCTCACCTTTCTTATTCTTACTTCCACACACACTTAACTTTCCTATTATTTTCACCAACATAATATAGTCTTCTCAGCTTGAATACAGGAACAACTGCTTGGATGATCCCCAATGGTTTGGGTTCAGCTGCAAGGTAAATAGGGCTTCTTAAGTATTAGAATGAATTCTGTGGCAACCTCTCAATTTAAAACTGCACTTCTGTTCTCTCCGGATTTGCCTTACCTTGAGTGGTTTTATGCAGCACTCGAGTATCAAATGAACTGGGAGCCAGTCACCCTTGGAATGCACGTTTAGCAGTGTGTGTTGTCTCAGTAATGGCCATTGTAGAGGGCGCCTTAACTGGA
The DNA here is from genome assembly GCA_007407185.1 of Glycine tomentella. Taxonomy (NCBI): domain Eukaryota; kingdom Viridiplantae; phylum Streptophyta; class Magnoliopsida; order Fabales; family Fabaceae; genus Glycine; species Glycine tomentella. Next base: position 414,843 of record PYAF01001761.1, read on the forward strand.
ATTGTGATGATACTAATACGGAATATTTGGGGTTATGCGTATAGTAACGAAGTAGAAGTTGTTGAATATGTAGCAATCATGATGCCAATTCTTGCAGTGTCCGGCTTCGTGGATGCACTACAGAGTGTACTTTCAGGTTTGGTCTTTTATTTCCTTGACTTGTGAAAGTGAAAGCATATATTTGGAAGTAATGTTGTTGAATTTGTTAAGTCAATGCTTGCAGGTATAGCTAGAGGATGCGGGTGGCAGAAAAAAGGTGCCTTTATCAATCTGGGCTCTTATTATATAGTTGGGATTCCATCAGGTGTCATGTTTGCTTTTGTATTGTGTATTGGAGGCAAGGTAAAACAAACAAGTCTATCCTTTGTGTTTGTGGAATTGCATGCAGCATAATCATTTTTGACATTAGCTATTACCTGCTATTTGTGTAGGGGCTCTGGCTGGGAATTATATGTGCACTTGTTGTTCAAGTAATATGTCTACTGATCATAACCTTGCGTACTAATTGGGAGGAAGAGGTTCACTTTTCCCTTTTTGTTGGATTTTTGTGATGCATGGTTTTCTGATATGCCCATAATATCTTTTTTTTCTGAAATTTGGTTTCTTATTCAGGCAAAGAAGGCTAGAGACAGAGTCTACGATTCAATGATACCAGAGAATATATAGTTTCATAAATTTATGCAGTGTCTTTACTGCGCGACACGTTCAGAACAAATATTTGGATGAAAAAATGACATTTTTTTTTTTTTTTTTTTTTGGTTGCCATTCATTCTTTCAGTAGAAGCGCGTGCAGTTTTTTTATATAATGGAACGGAATTTTAATCACCTGTGTACGCTGTGTTGCTGTTTGAGAGTACTACCAGTGTATCTCGCTTTGAGTTAAATGTTAATGCTTAGTTGCTTACCCTACTTGAAATATCTACTCCCGTAGTCTCTTTATACCACTGTTTAGACTTCTTCTTTTTTACTTTAATTTTATATATTAATCATTTTTAAAAAATTATTTATATATTCATATATTTAATCTTCTTCATTAACTAGTATTTTTTTTAATATGCAATATTCTCTTATATCTTCTTCTCTAAATTAAATTTTAGTAGTGTTTTTAATAAAATTATCTATAACTAAAAATAAACTTGTATCATAATTTAAATTACTTATTAGCAGGGAAAATAGAGACACTTCGTGCCATTCTATATTTTGAACTAAATAAAAATAAAATAAAAGTGGAAGAAAAAAAAAAGTAGACCAAGCAAGGTTAAGATAAAACAAAAAACGCTGCATATTGTTTGAACATTTTGTTTATTTGTTGAAGTACAAATAATCAATTCACCCCTGTAAAAAGAAATTGGATAATTAAACAACTAATATTTCATGGCTTAATTGCAGGTTATTTCCCCCTATTTTTTTCCAAATCAATAAAAAATTTCTAGCAGTGTAGTATATATCACAGCTCCAATTAAGTTGTTCGAGTTGGAACTAAACTAAAATGAGTTCACTTCTTTCATAGCTTGAAATCTTGGATCCTTTGGCTGGAACTTCAGTGTAGCATAAAGCCTCATGTAATCCTCAAACACAAATTTTGGGTATACTTTGTCTGTTTCCTCTGCTTTGCTCTCCAACAATGCTGGTGCAGGGTAGATAACAGCATCACTGGCAGGGTTGTAGAATGAGGCTATGGACATTCTAGTCCCATCAGTTCCAGTAATCACACGGTGCTCCACACTCTTGTATTTGCCATTGGTGATTACCTGTTTCATCAAAATCTTAGATAAGAAATTGAGAATTATAACCACAATAATCAATAGAGGAGTATTGCATTAGACTACTAGACACATAATATTATATGGATCTTATTAACACACTGGTTAAAGAAATAAAAAGAAAAAGTATTTATTGTAGAAATTATAAGAAAGTGTAAAAAATGTTATTGACAACCTAATTTTACATATATCAATAAAAACATTTCTCCTTAGCTTTAAGTACACCGGTTAGCATTTGTCATATTATATTAGGGAGAGAATGTACCTCAAGCTGGTCACCAAGGTTAACAACAATGGAATGGCGCATTGGAGGCACATCCACCCAGTGGCCATCTTTGAGAAGCTGCAGGCCACTGACCTTGTCATCTTGCAAGAGAAGGATAATCCCACCTGCATCTGTATGGGCGCGAAGACCCTTCACCAGCTCTGGCTTTGGACATGGAGGATAGTTTGCTACCTTTGTGCCGAAATTTGGACCCTTTGATCCATAGAAGGCCTTCTTCAGGTACCCCTTCTCTAATCCAAGATTTTCACACAAAAGGTCTAGCAACTTCTCTGCAAGTTTCTCTAATTTTTGAGCAAATTCCTTCATCGCTTTCCTGCATCCATACCTCATCTAGTTCAGACAATGCCTTTGTGTTTTATGTAGACAATATAATATATATGAAACGTTTAGATGCAGCATTGGATTGTAATTTTTGGTAATTCATATATACCATCAACAATATAACATGTCATGCATTGCATATGCATAATGCATCTCTTAGTTTTCGATTTGTCTCACCTGTACTCTTCACTGAGATCAGGAATTTGGGAGATGTTGGAATCTGGGAGATGGCGCAAGAAGAAGGTACTCTCCCAGTCCATGTCCCTTACTTCAGCTTGAATACCCTCTAACTCTTTGCTTGCCACTGCCTCCTTGAACCTCTGCTCCATGCACTTCCTATAATGCTCTTTTGTTAACCTTTCCACAGTGTCCAAAAGTTCATGGGGTATTCCATGATTTACCAACTACAATTGGGAAACCAACAACACATCATTAATATTAGTTAAAATGAACATGAAGAAAATTTTAGATTGCAAATATACAGATAGATATAATTTTTGTGAGGTACCTCAAAGAATCCCCAGTTCTCACAAGCATCTTCAATTTGCTCTAAGATAGCCTTCCTCTCCTCACCATTGAGATTCTCCAAGTTGATCAAGGGAAAGTTCTCCATCTCTCACTTTTTTCTTTCTCTTGTCCCTCTGATGAGTATCTTAAATTCTCAATGCATATTGGGAAGCTAGATGTGTGCTATTTATAGCGGAATGCAAAGACGACACTAGGACAAGTAAATTTTCCTGTGTGGTTCATGAATCATGAGATACATGCTTAGTTCGGTGTTGTTCTTATTTATAAATAAAATTCAAATTAAAAACAATGTTTATTTTTTTATAAGATTTAATTTATAATATTTTTTGAATTAATTATTTTTAGACTAAAAATATCTATTATTATAAAAAAATAAAAATATATTAACAAACAATTAAAAGTAATAGAAATATTAATGATAATGATAATGATAATTTGTTAAAAAATAAAAAATTTAAGATAAATTTATTATTATTAATCTTAATAAATTAAATAATTGAATCTTCTACAGAGGAGTAAAGTAAGTAATTAATAGGGCCAATCATTATATGCCAAGATCAGTTTACGTCGTTGAATTGTCAACTTTGGTATTTGTTGGACTCATGCGGTGGCTAACGCTAACCCAACTTTCCTAGCATGTTCCCACAAATTGTTTTTTATACTTATATTAGTGATCTCTTAGAGGATGGTATAAGCTAAATTAGCCCATGCAATTCTGAAGTTTAAACATCACTGCTATTATTTCTTCGGTCCTAAAATAATTATTTTACTCAAATTAAAAAATAATAATAAATTGATAAAATAATAATATATTTACAAAATTAATATTATATTATCATTAATTTATTTATAAATTTTATTATTCATCATTAATATTGAAAAATATAAATAAATAATAATTAATATTATATTAAAAATTAAAATAACATTTTTTTTCTTTTACACCACAATTATAATGTCGGAGGAAGTATAATACATGAATTTATGTACATTAACAATATTGTTCTCTAATTATCCGTTCAAAACATAAATTCTGAACCTATCTAGAAAAGGCATGGTTCTCGATTGTAATTAAATGACGATCTACCAAAACAATAAATGAGTTTAACGATTTTTAAAAGGGGGAATGATATGATACTAAAATCTTCATTCAACACTATGAGAATGACTTAATCTTTTTCATTTTACCATACGTGAAAAACGTGAAAATTGATATTTATGCCCATATTATTTCAGTTTTAGTAATTGTACGCGTTAATTGAAAGTTATCGAATGACGAATTATTTTGTTAAAAATAATCATTAATACAAATGTATTTAGTAAACCGACCTTCCAAAATGTCATTAAAAAAAAAAAAAAGCAACTTACGGAGCAGTTACTAAAAAAGCTGAATTTATACAATATCAATGTTAAAAAAAATCGTCAAAAAGAATATGATTTTAATTATTGATGTTGTACAATATCAAAAGTATGAGTTTAATTTTATACAGTATCAATGCAAAACAAATTTCGTCAAAATTTGGAGATATCAACCAACCTATAAATTTGACTCTTTCAAAAGGAATTCTTACTGCATATAAAACACTAAGAGTGTCTTTGTTTGGGGGAGAATGAGAGAAATAAAAAAGAAATAAAATGAGTTTCACAAGAGTTTTATACCTTCTACATATTACTTTAATTTAAATATTTATTTTCTCTATTTTTATTCTCTCAACCAAACATACTATACATATATAAGCTTTGGCCAATATATGTGTTGCGCTAATATTAATATTTTACACATTGATAATAATATTCCTTAGTTGTTAGTTGTACATAGAGAGATATAGGAGGTGGGAGATTAATTAATATTAGGTATCAAATAAATATTTGTACTTTTACATATAAATATTAATTGAAGAATCATTAGATTTAAATTTGCAGGAAAAAAAAAGTTTTGATATTTATTCTCACATCAAACAAATTTGAATTATTCTCATTAAAACATAATATTTCCTTTAAGTAAAGAATAAATAAGTTTTGATATAGTCTGCTTCTCTCATAAAGAGATTAATATAGCGTATAGATTGGCAAAGTGATATAAGACCACTCTAATATATGGAAAATCTATTTAGTAGGAGAAGTTATATTCAATTTCCATCATATACAAAATTTTCTTGAACCATAGTCAGGTCCCTTAAGCTGTCTCTAACCGGGTGGATTTAGAGACATTGTGTTCTTAAGGGAAAAAAATATAACAGATTTTTGCAAACCCAAAATATTGTATTTCCTATGGTGTTCAGCTCTGGAGTCACTACTTTACTGCATATTCTTATATATTGGACTATGGTATTCAAATCTGGAGTCACTACTTTACTCTATGTCAAGTTTTCTCCCTCGTGTTCAAACACTTGGACTGGATTTTCTAAAGAGGCATTGCATGGCATCCCTTCTTTTCTTAAACTAGCAATTCCTTCTGCTGTTATGGTTTTGTATATTCTCTTCATACATTTCTACCAACAATTCTAACTTGTCAAAGTTACATTTTGTTGCTTTTCCAATCGGCCAGTCCTATACAACTTCTGTTTAAGATCATGATTTCTTTTTCCAATTTTCATTTATATTATCTGGAACGGCTTGGAAATGTGGTCGTCTGAAATGATGGTACTCCTCTCTGGCCTTCTTCCAAATCCAAAATTAGAAACATCAGTGCTTTCTATCTGGTTAGTTAGTATCATATTTGAACATTCATATCCATACTTTTATATATGTTTTGAGCTGCTACACATGCTTGACAATTTCTGTTTAACCAGTCTGAATACTTCGACAACTGTTTGGATGATCCCCTTAGGACTCAGTGGAGCTGTAAGGTGAGTAGCTCTTACAAATTTTCAAAAACATGATCAAATTGCTAAATTACCGAGTTGTCAAAGTGTTCTGTCCTCTTCCTAGCTACTTTGTTTCTTGGTTCTGTACAGATGTTGTAGTAGTAATACATTGCATGATTGTTTGCTGCACTCGTGTCTCAAATGAATTAGGAGCTGGTAATCCACGGACTGCACGTTTAGCTGTGTATTTCGTCTTTATAATGGCCATTATTGAGGGAACTTTTGTTGGAACAGTGATGATAATCATACGCAATATTTGGGGCTATGCATATAGTAATGAAGCAGAAGTGGTCCAATATGTAGCTATCATGTCGCCAATTCTTGCAACATCCATTTTCCTTGATGCACTCCAGTGTGTTTTTTCATGTTTTTCTTGTTTGTATTTCTTTTATTAATTGTCCTAACAGATACAGGTCTGAAAAGAAAATCTTCCAATACAAAATGCTACATAACATGTTTACACTCCGAAAGGTTGCTTGTACTACCGAAATTCTGTGATCAAAACAAATAAATATCTGTAATATATATGTCGAAATAAGGTTGCTTGTAACTCATTATTTCGAAGAAAAAGAATGTACAATTTTGTATGAAGCTAAAGATTTAGACTAATCATCGACTCTAATGCAGGAACAGCTAGAGGATGTGGTTGGCAAAAAAAAGGTGCTTTCATTAATCTAGGATCGTACTATTTAGTTGGGATTCCTGCAGCCATCTTATTTGCTTTTTTGTAATGAAATTAGTGGGAAGGTAAAACAAGTCCACTTTTTTCTGAATCAGTCTTCTCACTTTTGTCATTTTCATAAATAAAAAAATGTCATTCTACTTTGGCTGGGGATCATATCTGATCATTACAATACGTACTGACTGGGAGCAAGAGGTTAATTTTTGCCTTTTTTTTATATCTCCTGCATCTTAAATTATATATTTTTTTTTTATTTGATGAGCTCTTGAGGGTGATAAGGTTGTATTTTTCTGGAATTTCCTTTCATTTTCAGGCAAAGTAGGTAGAAGACAGAGTCTACGATTCAATGAGAGCTGAGGTCATAGTCTCGTGAACATTATATATTTTAAATGCCAACATTCCTAAATTTAAAGAGAGCTTCTGTACATGGCAAGAGAATCTTCATTAAGTTTGAAGATGACCTTGCATCCAATCAAAAACCAAGTCTGTCTATCTATTTATCCGTATATGTTTGTAGCTTTTAAACAGGAATATAGCATTAAGTCTATTCAAGTGTAGTTAGTGTTAATCTTACTAATCCAGGTGGAGCTTGCATTTAATTTCACTTGTGATGATGCTCTTTTTAACTGAGATATTCATAAATCAATCTAATAAAAAATGAATTCAAAAATAAAATAAAAAACAAAAAAGAATTATTGGATTGAATGGTATTTTAGATTGGATTGAATGATATATATTTGCCTGAATTATAATTTTGGTCCATTAGATACTTTCATTGTGTGATTTTAGTCCTTCTAAGTTTTAATTGTGTGAATTTTGATTCTTTTGTCATTTTTTTGGTTAAAGATTTAATAAAATTTGTTGATAATACTAAATGATGACGCATTTATGACATGATAATTAACGTGTTACTTAACACATATACTAATATGGCTTAATTGCAGTTTTATTTTTCTTTTGTATCATAATTGTGAAGGATGAAAAGTATAATCATGTCAGTGTATGTAACAAGTAACATATTAGATGTCATCTCATCATGTAATTTCATATCAACATGTGAGCTTTCTCCTCATCCTTCTTAATTCCTATGGGCATAGTTATCGTCATTTCGCATGCAGTGATTATCATTGTCGCATTCAAATCGTTGTCGACTTACTTGTTCCCACATCAGTATTTGGACTCATATTTTGAGGAGCATGTTGCACGAGCCCACATGAAAGTATTTGGATGGAAACCGTAATTTTCAAATCAGAGCGAGACCTTTCTGGATGTTTCCCACCGTTAACAAGTTTCTTAGCCTGTGGGGCCACGTTATCATTAGTAATAACTTCCATATGATTAGAAGCCTCCACATGTGCATCGCCGGTGTTTTTCAAAACCTAAAACTTGTTCTCCAATCTCCATAATTGCCTCCCATTACTCTCTGTATCAAAAGATTCCCTTAGTTTCATTTCAACCTAATTTCTTGCCTTTACAATTTGTCATTTCCCTCCACCGCCCCACCATCATTATTCACATCAATAATGATAGGGTTTTCAATCATCACGTCGTCAATGGCTTTACCTTCTCCATTGTCATTCCCTTTGGATGCTAGTAGCACTGATCACACTTCTTCCATAGCCTCTGATATAAGCTTGTCATATGACTGTACAAGCCGCACCTTTTGTAGATGAGATGGAAACCTTCATATTCTACTTTAAACTAATGGTTACACAACCACAAACTCGGGCAAATTTTCCTCTTGAAGTGTCTATGGTTCTAGTATCCACTATCACATGCCTACCCATTACCACCACCAAGGCTAAAAGGATGCTCTTGTCATAATATTTCATACCCAAGCATGGAAATCATATCCACACCAACGAGCTTTCTATTTTAACTTCAAATGCGATCAAGTCCAAAATCCAAGGACAAACAACTAAGTCATGATCGAAGATCATGCATGCCCCCCTCCCACCCCACAAATGACCATCTCATGATCTTGTGATAGATCGAATTTAACCATATAGAAATTGTGCTCACATCCATATAACATTTAAGTTTCAACCTACCTCCATCTTCAAACTCAATTCGGAACATTTTTTTGCTATCAAATTCACCCTCTCCCTCACAATGTGTGGTGTAATTGGTGCTTAATAACCATGAACCTGGCTCATGATATATGAACTCCAGTTTAGTACTTGGCCACTAGAAGATCCACGAACATTTTTAATTTGTCAAGCAAAGGTTTGATACATTTTATTAAGTGTGGTGTTAAGTTTTATTAATTAATACTACTATAAGCTATGCCGCTCCAGTAATAAATCCTGAAATGTTCTTAATCAGTTCTGCAATAAATGTTAATAACACATTTTTTAACACAATTATTGGTTAAAAAAATTATTAGTTAAAATTTATTAAAAAAAAAATTAAGATAAAAAATCATTAAATAAAATATGAGACTTATCAAAATTTATAATTTTTAATAAATCATGGATGACTCGGACATTAAAGTAGTTAAAAAAGAAAAACCAACTTTAACAGTGATTTTTTAATCCAGATTATTTATAAAAAAATTTGGAACCACATGAAGTTACAGTTGTTTCTGTAAGTAATTATGAACAGTGTATTTGGACGGGCGTCTACAACGTGAATATTGTTAGTTTGGATGTTAAACCAAACATTCCCCGAATCTCAATTTTATTACCTTTTACAGGAAAAATTGGGGGAAAAATCTGACTTGTTTTGTGCAACAGTTACACTGTTGAAGTACTAAACTACAAAATTCAAGCCGTTAAAGTAATCAAATAGTTCTTGACATTCAAGCGCAACTCGCGTTAAGAACTAAGTATACCGATCTAAAACTCGAACAAACAGTATAGTGCCCCCTATTCAAAACACAACACGACGATAACAATTCAAGATATTGAAGACTAAGTGCTTGTTTGGTTTGACATTTGAGAAATTGATTCTTAATTCAAAATTGATTTTGAATAAATTTTTACATATTTGATTTCATGTTATAAAAGTATTTAAAATTGATTTTGGATTGAAATAATTTTAAATAACAAAATTTTATACTGAATTTTACTCATAACTTGATTTTTATACATCTTCTCATCTATTACAATTTGATTATGATAAGCTTATAAATTAACTAAATAAATTATACTGAATACTATTAATATATTAAAAATCTTGGTGAAAATTAAATTTCCATCTAATATTTATATAAAAAAATGATACTAATTTAAATATAAATAAAATTAATGATAAGATGTAACATTATGCTCACTTAAATGCATGACATAGTTTGCCTTTGCAGATGACTAACCCATGATAAGCAATGTAGAACATGTTTGGATGTTAATTTCTCTAGAAGCACTTCTAGAAGAGAAAAATAAGGAGAAAAAAATGAAATGACTTTTTCCATAAGTAAAAATAAGCTCTCCATTAGCTAATTTGTAGATGTCATCTCATCTTTTAGAGAAGTTAAATTAGTAAATTTCTACAAATTAGATAATGGAGAGCTTATTTTTACTTAGAGAAGCTCATCTCATTTTTTTGCTCTTATTTTCTTTTTCTAGAAGTGCTTCTAGAGAAGCTTACCCAAACAGACCCATAATTAGCCACTTCTGGAGGAATCTTATCTAGCAAGAATGTTTTTTTCCGTTTACAAGATTGAAACTCAACTTTACTTGATGAATGGGAAGCGTTTCCACTGGCAGTAACGTTTCCAATCGCAGTATACGTCTAATATTTAAAACTGAGACACTTGTTCCCATTTATATATATTTGTGGACCCTTCAACCGTAAATTCTGTAAACTGTACGTCCCTGTTCACGTAGATATACAGTCACAGATAATACATTCATACGTGAAACCGAAACAAGGTGGCAGCAGAGTGTGTAGTGTGTATGTATCTGAAGAAGAAATGAGAATTGTGAGAGGGGAAGTGGTGGAAGAAGTGAAGAGGCTGCTATGGTTAGCAGTGCCTCTCTTCTCAGTTGGAATTTTACAACACATTCTTCAAGCCATCTCTATTATGTTTGTTGGCCATCTTGGTACCCTCCCTCTTTCCGGTGCTTCCATGGCCTCTTCCTTCGCATCAGCCACCGGCTTCAACTTAATGGTAGGACTACCTTCCATACTATATACCTTTTTTTTATTTGCATCAATTGGCATTGGGCAATTAACAGTTTCAATTCTTGTGTACACAACAATCAGGCATTGTTGCAGGATGTGGGTGGCAGAAGATTGGTGCCTATGTGAATCTTGGCTCATTTTATCTTGTGGGCGTTCCTTGTGCTGTAGTATTAGCGTTTGCTGTGCACATGAAAGCCAAGGTTAAAATTTTGTCATCTATCCTTTACTGCGAACGACTCTTGCTGAATCTGCCTTCCTTGTTTGTAAATGTTGACAGTTTTCTTCTGTCACGCAGGGGCTTTGGTTGGGGATCATTTTTGCATTTATTGTGCAAGTGTCATTGTACATGATCATTACTTTTCGAACCAATTGGGAGGAACAAGTAAGCAATTTCAAAACTCTCAACGTTCTTCTCTATTCATTTTCCTGTTACTACATCTACACAACTCTTGTTCTTCATTAGGCAAGGAAAGCTCAAAGCAGAGTTGAAAGCATAACCATCTTGCCAACTACTAGAGACAGCGTATTACCGCATCAAAAACCGGAACTAGTTCCCTAATCAGTTTATGATTATTGGCTTTATCATTCTGATCCCAAAACCTGCCACCAAAGGACTAATGTTGTATACAGCCCCAAATTGGGAACATGGAATAAAGATTTGAAGGACCATGGATTTTAAAGACATTTACAGAACTTCTGTGCATTCTAACCACAGTGGAAGAACAAATAACAACTCAAATGACTACCCTAGTTCAAAATGAATTTCATAAAAACATGGCTTTGGAAATGGAAGGATTATTTTAATCATATTATGCACGAAATATATAGCCAAGCATGATCCTATCCTTAATCAATTTACGGTTATAGGTTTAATCATGCTGATCACAAAACCTGCCTCCATAGAACTGATGTCAATTTAAATTTCTTCACCATTTCAACAAAAGAGGATTGTTAACATATTCTTTTAAACACCCTATTATGATATCCATTGTTTTTTTTTTTTTATATATTTAAATCGTGAAATCATAAATGTGACTAATGACGAATGAGTCTTCACACAATATTCAATAAACTTCAACTAATAATAAAATTGTTCGAATGTTTTTGCTATAAGTTTTGTGCTGCTGTCAAGTAGTCTCCTACATAATTACAACATATTATGTTAGCACATTACAGCATATTGTCTTGACTCAGTTAAAATTACAAACTATTAGGCCACTTTGAATTGATTAGATAACCAATAATATTGTACCTGTTAATTGTAGGTCTATTTGGAGGTTTTAATCCAAAGATAGAAAAATCTACAGACATTGGAGCTGATTCATTCTTGCCTGTATTATCATCAGTTGTCTGTGTGAAATCACCAAAACTGACATCAACCTTATCTGCTTGCAGAGAATTTCCTTCAAACCCATCATGTCCTGGCATCACCCTCCTAGACTTCCTTGGAGGTGATAATATAATAGGACCCTCCTGTGAATTGAAATCAGAAACCCTAGATTCCCTCTTGGGAGCAGGTCTAGGGAGCTTGTCTGGATCCAAAGGCAGAGGAGCAGATGAAAAGTACCTAAAGTGGAAGAGGAGAGATTAATCATGGAGAATTTTTTTTATTGATGTGTTAATGGAATGCTGAAGGCAGGTACCTATGCTCTAGTGCCTGCTACACTGAAATTCTAGTTTTTGGATCATATGTAAACATCTTTGACAACAGATCTAGAGCATCATCAGTTGCCATCAGAAATAAAGAACGCAGAGGGGGGGCAGGAACATATTGGTATTCCACATAATCAGGCAGGTATACCATATCAGGCCACTGAGAAGCTGTTGGAACGCCAAATGCTGAAAAAATCTTTCCTAATTGATCCATGTCACTTGTACCCTACCAAGTGATAATAACAAACTGATGAAAAAACCATAAGAAACATGCTTAATAATAAGTATAAAATAAAAATGAAGAAAGGCAGCCAATGCAATGAATTACTTTTAAATCTTGAAAATTATATTAAAACCTGCTATTCACAAAATATAGAGTGGGAATAAATGGAAGCCCATTAACAGTCATCAATGCACACAAATACCATAGCCTACAGCTTCAGAGCTAATTCAAGCTCAGTTAAAACAATTTTGAATGGTTAACGATTTTCAGACTGCAAAAAATTAATTTCAACTAGTTGATAAAGTTAAATGGATAACATGTCCCAATAAATGGACCACACTTGATGTCAAAGCCCATCTACTTCAGAATATCAATCATGTAAATCTTTTTTACCTGCAAAAAAGGTCGACAAAGAAGAAGTTCAGCAAATATACAACCTGCAGCCCAAACATCAACTCCAGGACCATATTGCTTGGCACCAAATAATAGCTCAGGAGCTCTATTCACATATAATAAGCAGTTGACCACAAGTGTCATGTGTGTAGAAACAAGAAACTCAATCCACCGATAGAAAGTGCAAAATACGCAACATAAGATGAAATCATGAAAAATGCAGGAAGAGTGCCCAAAAGTTTTATGCCATAAATGTCGCCACAATATTCAGTTACCATAGAGAGTCACAATCCTAGAAAACATTCACCAGAATTTAGTATACCCCCACTTCAATGCTCAAATGTTTGGGTCTCCAATTATCTTCTCCTGGTTCTTAAATTTGAAAGCAATATAAGAAAGGGTACCCCATTGCATGAGTTCCTGTCACTGGGTGTGGAGAGGTTTAGATAAGATATATGTATGAACCCTTAATCCTGTGGGCAAAGAGGCTGTCTACATAACCAGAACCTGTGATCACCAAATCACAAGCCAACCACCATACCATTTTGTCAAGGCTCGGCCTTTTTGCAAGCAATACATGGTGGATAATAACAAAGATTTTAAGGTAAAATATGCTGAATTATAGTCCTAGGATTTCATACAAAATTCAAACTAAATCATCATATAAGTCATTGGCTATAAAGTATATTCCTTTCCAATTTTGCAAACTCTAATATCCATATTTTAGGAAAGTACACTACTTAATGCAAAAGGATATGCGGCAAGTAGGATTATCAACAGAATGATTTGAGTTTCACATTCACTGTTTATTTGAAAAGCTGAGTTTTCTTTAAAAGAAACAAGCTCGTAGCTAATAAGCTAAAGACCCTAATTCAAAGTACTGACATAGTGAATCTCACATATTCGATGGTACCCACATGCCATTATACATAAAGAAGCAAACCTGGTGAGTGAACCTTCTATCTGGGCTTCCAAACATCCGTGCTAAACCAAAATCTTCAAGTTTCAGCTGTCCATTAGATCCTATCAATAAATTATTTGGCTTCATGTCCCTGAAAATATGAAATCAGACTTTTGAGCTCAGCACTTAAATCAAGTAACAACTTCATAATGACCAAATCCACATCATACTCTACCTATGCAAAACCCATTTCTTGTGGCAATAAGCAAGACCTTTAGCGTCATTTGAAGGTAGGATTTTGTATCACCTGGTGAAAGAAAAATATTTCGGTCTCGTATGACAGCTTCAAGGTCCGTCTCCATGAATTCAAACACAAGATGCAAATTCCCTTTATGTAGGAATGCATCAATCAATTCAACAATGTTTGGATCTTTGAGCTCTTTTAGCAGCTTAATTTCTCTAAGAGCTGTAAAATTTACCCCTTCTTTCTGTTTGCCAAGCCGAATTTTCTTAATTGCAGCCGTCTGCCCTGTCTGTCAATTCAATGAATTCATCTTTATAAGAATACCACATTATAATAGCAATGTCATTTTCATTATTGAACAAAAGGCTAGTTCACCAAGACATGTAAGCAAGCATATCTATCTCCTGCACGTGTTGCAAGTACAAGTCATAACTTTACGAAACCTATACTGAAACTAATTAAGCAGCTTCAAGCTTTCCTTCCCTTACTATTGGGAAAAACCCAAGTTCCACACCGGCTAGAGATAGTGTCTAGATAGAGTATATAAGTGGGAGACAACTTTCACCCTATGAGCTAATTTTTTGAGGTTGAATTAGGTACAAACCCATATTCTAAAATAATATTAGAGTCTATCATAGATCCATTAACGGGTCACCCACCATATTATTCACATAACAAGTCCAAAAGTACTTGGAGCTAGCTTTGAAATTGAGTTATGTCCAAACCCACATTCTAAGACTTACTTTCTTACTTTCTTACGATCACTAAACAAAAGGTAAGAAGTACCACTTCCTCATACCCAATGACACAAAGTATATGAATCTTCCCTTTCTATATTACTCTAAGGCCCTGCATGAATATGTATTTTACTCTGATTCAGCAATTTTCTTTTCACAAACTGAAAGTAAAGATCCAATTCACACAACCCAAAGAAGAGAATAGGGAAAAGATCTAGAAGAAAGTTTCGGAGGATTACGTGAGTATCAATGGCTTTGTACACAACTCCATAGGTACTTCACCAAGGACTTCACGCTTCAGATATCTATTGGCCACGTTATTGGACGGATCCATGTCTGTCATTCTCGTTCAAGATATTGGGGTTGATTGAAGTGATTAAAATTGATTTTTTTTTAATAGAATTTACAAGTGGGTCATTTTGATCAAATTAGGGTTGTATCAGGAAACGGGTAGAGTGCACTGATTTAACCAGAAATGAGGGTTGAAGAAGTGAAAACAGCAGCTGTGGCTGAAACCTGAAATGAAAGTAAAAGCGAACAAGGGAGCGTGAGAGAGCGTCATAAAACGAATTAGCCGTTGAAGAATGAGCTCACCTTAGTATTAAATCATGATTATATTGTTTAATTAATTGACAGCTTGATATTTATTGATTAACCACCATTATATTATGAGGGTAAAAAAATTTAAATATTACTTTTTAATAAAAAATTATCAATTTGAGATTGTTTTCAAATTATTTACGTTTATGGAATTGACAGTCAAAGTGACTACATAGAGGTGTTACGCCCAAATTGAACTTATTTCTCATTGCAACACATGTCACGCATACATGAATTTCGAGTGATATTGATTATATAAATTTCAAACACTCGTAACTTTTGATAAAAATGTCCTATGAATGCGTAAAATATGTCAAAACGTTCGAAATTCAGAGTGAAAGTTCTGAGCAAATTTTGGGTGTGACACATCCTGTATAGTCACTTTCATTTTGGACGTGTCTGACTATTCATAAGTATAAATAATTTCAAAACAGTCTTAAATACATAAAAAAAAAGTATTATATTAATTTTTTTTCATAAGATTTAATTAATTTGAGAATTCTATTCTCCACAATTATACTGCTTTTGTTTGCTTACCGTTGATTGCGAAAACTCTGGAGACAAAGTGGCCCATGTCCATATATGTAAATGGGTTAGAGAAAGAGAAATTTTATAAATACAAATGAAAATTTTGCATGTATAAAATAAAAGTTAATTTGGAGAAGTTACTGAATCCTTCTGACTAGGCATCTGACATTCCCTCTCACAAGAATATCTAATACTGTACAAATGCCTTATTCCCTCTATTTCATCACTTTAATAGCTTTTTATCACGGCATACCTAAGTTAATAATTAAAATAAGGAATATCTTTTTTTTTACAATTAAAATAGAATGTTTATTTTTATTTCCTCTAAATTTTGACAGTAATTTTGGAATTTTTTTTCTAAGAAATATATTGTATGAAAATGATTAAAGGTAAGTAAAAGATAAAAATAAAACAATTGTGTATATATTGTTAATTATTTAAGGTTAAAATAAAAATAAGTTAGAAGTGATTTTTTTTATTCATAACGTGATAACATATTTTATTCAATCAATTTGAGGGAGTTTGATGATTTTATATCAAAATTCACAATAATTAAACTGTTTTTTTGATTAATCTATTTTAATGAGATGTCTCGAGCCAGTAATTATTTCCTCACAACATTATGACAAATGAATCATTAAATTGAGGAAGAAAGAGGGGGGGGGGGGGAATGTGTCAATTACGTTAAACGTCAGTTTGTCTCATTCCAACTGTTAATAAAATACACACTAAATTGACGGACCAGGGAATAGTATATGCATAATCTTCACCCGGCATCAAATTGCCAAGGATATTAGTGTGATCATGATACGATTAAGACTACATCAGTCAACTGATGATGCCTACTTATGAAGATAAAGAATGAAAGAAATTTAGCTCCTTGAGTTCAGATCAGTATTTGATGGGAAGATAGAACAGTGTTGATACTCATAAGACTATGACTATGAAAGAAAAAGTGATTTCCATGGGAAATGTTTGGAAGTAGGAATAAAAGGCCAACAAAAACACCTAATTCTATAGAATCTATACCACTTTTTCTTTACGATATGAAGGGTATTCTAAATCTTTTTCCGTAGAACTAAGGATTTTAATGATTAAGGAATGAAATACAGTTAGGAAGCAGGAAAAGTTTGCAATGCAGCAGCTTCCAAACTATATGACAGCTGAAAGACATGCAAATCCGACATTATAATTGATTCTAGCTAGGATTCAGCACTAAAGTACAACAAGCATAAATTATCAATTATGTGAAGATATCTAAGAAAAAGAACCATGGTCAAAAACATAAGTAATATGTGAAGATAGCTAAGTAACAAACAGTAAGCATTGAGTTTCATCCTAAAAGAAATGAAAAGAAGATAACCAGCAAGAAACAAGGCTAGAAAAGCAAGCATTGAGTCCTCCCAAATCACAAGGGATCACGCCTTTCAATAAATTAATTTAGTTTTTTTCTTTTCTACATAGTTGAAAGAACCTTTTTTTATTTCTGCTGCCATGTCTCTTAATGCAGACTGCATTTTTTTAATTGAGCAGATTTTCTTTACTTCCCAACAAAACTGGGGGTAGGAAAGTTTCACTTTCTCAACACCCAGCCTAACACTTGCAAACAATGAGGACAAAGTAACATTAAATTCGTTGGGACCATATTGCCTAATAGATATCCATTGTCAAAATTGTCTTACTCATCAAGCCACAATGCAACGCCACCGTTCATCCTCTATCCTCCACAAATCCAATTCATCCTATTTTCTTGGTTCAGAAAGAACTATCCATCATCATCATCCTGCAGCTCCTTCCAACTTCCAACCATGTAGGCATCTTTTATCTTCTTAAACATCATCATCACAATTCATTGTAGCATCACCTTCTTCACTCACTAGTAATGGCAGATGCCAAGAGCAACCCCAATGCACAACTCCTTGAAGAACTGGAGGCTTTGAGCGAATCCCTTTACAAACAACACACCTCCACGACAACCAGAAGAACAGCTTCCCTTGTGTTGCCACGAACTTCGGCTCCACCTATTGAAGATGCCAAAGATGATGATGGAAGCAGCAACAAATCTCGGCGGCGCATGTCCTTGTCCCCATGGCGATCAAGACCAAAGCCTGATGATGCCACTGCCAAGGCAGAAACCAAAAAGCTTGATGACACATCAACAATTTCTTCAGGTGACAGTAACAAGAAAGGGATTTGGAAGTGGAAGCCTATTCGGGCTTTGTCTCGCATTGGAATGCAGAAACTAAGCTGTTTGTTTTCTGTTGAAGTGGTCACAGCTCAAGGCCTTCCTTCTTCCATGAATGGACTTAGACTATCCGTTTGTGTTAGAAAGAAGGAAACAAAGGATGGTGCGGTTAAGACAATGCCATCAAGGGTTTCACAAGGAGCTGCAGATTTTGAGGAGACCCTTTTCATCAGGTGTCATGTTTATCATACCTCCAACCAAGGCACTGCAAAGCAGATCAAGTTTGAGCCACGCCCCTTTTGGATATACCTTTTTGCTGTTGATGCTAAGGAGCTTGATTTTGGAAGAAGCTCCGTGGATTTGACTGAGTTGATAAGAGAATCCATTGAGAAAAACCAGCACGGCACGCGGGTGAGGCAATGGGACACAAGCTTTGGCCTGTCTGGAAAGGCAAAAGGTGGAGAACTTGTTCTCAAACTGGGTTTCCAGATCATGGAGAAAGATGGAGGAGTTGATATATATAATAACCAAGTGGAGAATTCAAAGCCCAGCTCTGGCAAGCTTAGTAGTTTCTCTTCTTCTTTTGCTCGTAAACAATCCAAGACATCATTCAGCATGTCTAGTCCTAGAATGACAAGTAGAAATGATGCATGGACTCCTTCACAATCAGGAATAGTAGAGGATATTCAAGGAATGGATGATTTGAACCTTGATGATCCAAATCCGGCTCCGGATTCCTCTTCCTCTACACAGAAAGTTGATGAACGTAGTAAGGAACAGGTGGAGGATTTTGATCTTCCGGATTTCGAGGTTGTGGATAAAGGGGTTGAGGTTCAAGAGAAGGAAGAAGATGGACGAGAGGAAGCTGAGGAAGCTGTCCAAGAGGAATCAACTTCAAGTGAGGTTGTCAAGGAAGTAGTGCTTGATCATGTGCACCTTACTAGATTGTCTGAGCTCGATTCAATTGCTCAGCAGATAAAAGCTCTCGAGTCTATGATGGGAGAAGATGATAAGTTTACGAATATAGAGGAAGAGACCGAACCACAGAGGCTAGATGCAGATGAAGAAACTGTGACTAGGGAGTTTCTTCAGATGCTTGAGGATCAAGACAACAGTCATTACTTGTTCAATCAACCTGAAATTCCACCTCTAAAGCTTGAAGGACAGGATGATGCTTCTTCTGAAGATGGAGATTCCAAAGTGTATCTTCCTGACCTTGGAAAGGGCTTGGGTTGTGTAATTCAAACAAGGGATGGAGGCTACTTGGCTTCCATGAACCCTTTGGATATTGCTGTGGCTAGAAAAGATGCTCCAAAGCTAGCTATGCAGATGTCAAGGCCTTTTGTGTTGGCATCACACCAATCCTTGTCAGGGTTCGAGTTGTTTCAGAAATTGGCTGGCATTGGCTTTGATGAACTCAGCTCCACGGTTTTGTCCTTAATGCCCATAGATGAAATGATAGGAAAAACTGCAGAACAGGTTGCTTTTGAAGGCATTGCTAATGCAATCATACAAGGTAGGAACAAGGAAGGAGCCAGTTCCAGTGCTGCTAGAATAGTTTCTTACTTGAAAAGCATGGGAAGTGCCATGAGTTCAGGAAGGAGAGAGAGAATAACAACAGGACTTTGGAATGTTGAAGAGGAGCCACTCACAGCAGAGAAGCTTCTGGCGTTTGCCATGCAGAAGGTTGAGTCCATGACAGTCGAAGCATTGAAAATTCAAGCTGACATGGCTGAGGAATTAGAAGCCCCATTTGATATTTCTGCAAAGAAAGGAGATGGTGGGAAGGATCTTTTGGGTTCAGTTATTCCACTTGAGAAATTGATCAGAGACCACAGCTATGCTAAGACTGTTGCAGGTTCTGATGGGGAACCAGAAAAAGTGACACTCGTGTTGGTTGTCCAATTGAGAGATCCAATGAGACGCTATGAAGCAGTTGGAGGACCTGTGATGGTGCTGATTCATGCAACAAGTGCTGACACAAAAGGGAAGGAGGAGGAGAAAAGGTTCAAGGTAACAAGCATGCATGTGGGGGGTTTCAAGTTGACTAGTGCCATAAAGAAGAATGCATGGGACAGTGGGAAGCAGAGACTTACTGCAATGCAATGGTTGGTTGCATATGGTTTGGGAAAGGCAAGGAACAAGAAAGGGAAGCAATCATTGGCAAAGGGACAACAAGACCTGTTGTGGAGCATTTCATCACGAATAGTTGCTGACATGTGGCTCAAAACCATGAGAAATCCAGATATCAATCTTGGAAAGTGGTAATTAGCACCTCCATTCTATTATTAATTAATTATGCCGAGGAAGTAGTCTTGCATTCATGTCCAAGTAAAAGTTGTTCTTGTCTACAACACACCTAAGCCACTGCAGCTACCTATACCATTTGGGAAGATTTATGAATACAAGAATTGTGTAAATGTTGTGTCATCATTAGTTGTTTCTGTAAAAGTCAATAGAAGGGTAGGTTTTAGCTCTACAAGGTCCCATGCCATCAACCCCATTTCCATTTTTTTTCTTTGTTTTTCTTTTCGGCCTGTCTGTGCATATTTGTTGATTTGGTTGGCCGAGAAATTTTATCAATACATTGTTTTATTTTAATATACTTTTCAATAAACATTATTGTTATTGTGTGAATTTACCTTTGCTCACATCATTAATTAATAAAAGTTGCATAAAAAATTCCAATAATCGATATTTGTTAGAATTCCTCTCCTTAATTGGTGAAGTACATAAACAAGTGCTGAAGCATTAGTATCGAGATATTAAGGATATTCTTTGAGCAATCCCCTTTATAGAGAGAGAAATCTTATAATCTAACCTTCAGATTGAAGATATTTTGTTAGACTAGATTTCGTGGCTTTTTACTTGCTTGCATTAAGATGGTTTTTCGCATAAAAAAAATATGGTGTTATTTTTTACTCTCAACAGTGTTATCAAAACTCACCTAGTTAAGAGAATTTTTAGGTGTAACTCGATATGAAAAGAACTATCACTCATGATGACAATATGTTTAAGCTAACTGCAAATAATTGCTCCTATTAGAAGCCGATGATTGAAGATAATCTATATTACATGAGTCAATCACATATCAAAACAAGCCTAATGAAAAATATTGGCGAAGATTGGGAGCTTCTGAATTGCAAAATTATTGGTATGATTCATAAAATGTTGATCGAAGTTTGTTCAAACATGCATTGACTTGTACCAAAATGTATGAATTATGAGCAAAACTTGATTCAAAAGACTCTAGGAACAAAGCTCATCTCGTCAAAAATATTGGTGAAATTGGATACTCGGATGGTCAGAACATAATCAAGCACTTAAACACCTTCAAGGAAATTATAAATCCATTGACAAAAGTATAAATTTAAATTGGTGATGAATTGCAAACTCTTTTATTCCTCGTTTCTTTGCTTGAGAGCCGGAACACATTTTTTTTATGTACATAAAGATCCTATGCATCAGAAAGAATAAATCCAATCATCCATGCTACTGTCTTCTTTAACAAGAAAGGGTTTCACGACCATGATAAAATAGGAAAAGTCGGGATGACCTCCACAACAGTAGGATTATCGTGAAACACAAACTTCAATTCGAATTACATATTTTAGTTCCTAGAATTTATGCAAACAAGTAACTATACAATAAACAAGTACAACTATCTTTACCACCGACTGAACTTAAATGTTTACATATATACATGTATCTTTCCATCAAAAGTCAGAATTAGAAAAGGAAAGAAAGTTAAAAACAATCAGTTATTGACACGACAACACCGACACCAAAATGCAGTTCCTCCACTCCGGCCTCGAGCAACAGCTATTTCCTCATCAACATAAAACCAGATGAAGAAAGGATCCTTGGTACTCGGTTCTTTGTCTTCCTTTTTTCCTAGACTGATCTCTAGAGGTTGCAAAGGTCCAACTTTTATTCGAATATTCTCAAAAACAAAAGCCAGTATTCTCTTTTTCCATGAAATTCTGCCTTCAAATGTTAACTGTCCAATGGGTCCAACATATATTCCATTTTCAATCCTCTTTGCCTAATAATTCAAAAGCATAACTTAATATTCTAACTTAGACAAAAGCGCCAAGTTTTTATTCGAAGATATTGATTTGGCATATGGAATATTTACAAATAATGAAACAAACAACTGGAATACAACTTTGCCTGCATGAGAAGGCCAAAGGAGACAATCAAAAAACAATTTTAGAGAGGCCATTAACTCGTACATTCACAATAGTCTTTCCTGAATGAAGTGGATGTGCACAGGGTCCTCAGATAATATCTGAGGTCTGATTTCCCTGACTTCATTTTAGTGGCTAAGAAGAAACAGAGCAACAATTGATTTTCAGTTTTTCACCAAAGATTATGTTTGATAAGTTATTTCAGCTAGCAAGCTTATAAATTTGTTTGACCGAAATAGAGATGTTTGATAACCGAGCTTGTCTCACTATTTTCTAGCATTTTTTTCAGACAGTACTGATCTTATAATTTTATAAACCTCCATTAAATTACATTATTTATTTTATTCTTTACCCTATTTACACTTTATGTTATTTTTTAATTGAATATTTGATCTTTAAACAAACAGTAACGAGTTCAAAAATTAAAATTATGATTACCTAAATATGTATTTTTTGTCTACAAAAAGTATATAAATAAAAAAATCATATAAGTATGTACTTTTAACTCATTTTATATTTATAAACTAGTTCAATATTTGATTTCACCAAACACTTTTAATTCAAGAAGTTAGTTCAAAAACTTCCAACTTTTAGCTAATAGCTTTGTACTAAAAATTAGTTTTTCAACTTTCAACTAATTTATCAACTATTTTTTCTAAACATAGCCAAAATTTTCACAACCATAGATTGAAGATGATAAAAGTAGGGTATGCAATCAATTAGCTATTAAGATGAAATAGCCTAAAACTATTTATAACACCCTAATTTTTTTCTATATGTATAACTAGTGTTTTAACATGTGTAATGCAAAGTTAACAGTTCTCTCTCTTCTCCTTCATAAATTGAGTTTAAAAGAAAATATTGAATTAGGTCCAAAACTGAGATAGGGGATGGGAATTGGCTCCACTACAAAGGAACACAATTCAAGAATGTCTTCACCCCAGGTGACTTGTATGTGAACTTTAAGAGCTAAGAAACAAAATGGTGTAATGATTGATATCATAATATATTTAAAAACTTGGAAAGATAATAGAAACATACTTGACATCAGAATATCAAATACAAACTAATAAATTTAAAAGTCAGCAATGAACACTGAATGTTGGTAAGGGAATAAGTTAATGGACGACAGAACAATACAATAATGGCTAAAGAAGCAGCTTGTCCACCAACTGCGTAAGAAAAGCCAAATCACATGACTTATTATTAAGTTCTAGTGTTGGAAAATGGGAACGAGGCCATCAAAACAACCTTTATTTTTTGGCACATTTTCTTAACACCCATCAAACGTTTCTTGTGTCATGATCTCCCTTGCTTTTCCAGCTAGAAACAACTTCAGTTCAAAACTCAATAACACGAGAAATGCAAGCAACATGCTTTATAACACACTCTCTTAAATACAATCCTTTTTATTGGCCGAAATTTATTGAAAATTACAAACTTATGTGGATCTAACACCTTATTTAATGAACCTTAGTCGTAATTTTGTAGTTTTTAATAAATTTTAACTAAAAATAGAAAGTATTAGAAATAGGGTCTGTTTAGATAAACTTCTTTAGAAGCACTTCTAAAAGAAGAAAATAAGAAGAAAAAATGAGATGAGTTTTTCCATAAGTAAAAATAAGTTCTCCATTAGCTAATTTTTAGAAGTTCACCAATATAACTTCTCTAAAAGATGAGATGACATCTACAAATGAGCTAATGGAAAACTTATTTTAGCTTATGGAGAAGCTCATTTAATTTTTTTATTCTTACTTTCTTCTTCTAGAAGTGCTTCTAGAGAAGCTTATATCCAAACAGACCCATAATATAATAGAGAGTATATTGCTAACAATCCTCATAACACAAAAGGTAACTTAATATTTTAACTACAAACACTGGACACGTATGGATCAAGAATGAAATATAGATAGAACCATGAGAAAGAGACTTACAGCAGCATCAAACCTCTGAATAGCTGTGAGAGGAAAATATCGACCACCTTTTAGTTGTTTCTAAAATCAGCACAAGCAGAAATTGTTAAGTGTAGATAAACAACCAACAACCATAAATAAACAAGAAACAGAAATATAGCCAAAGGAAGAGCTGCCAAAAATAGATGTTAACCTCAGCAGTAAAAATTAGCATCCAGGTCCTCCCGGGGGATTCATTTCCACCAAGGGTTTCAAAGAAGGCAGAAGGATCAACTTTTGCTTTCTCAATGATAGACAATGCAGAAAGAATCTCCTCTGCTGCTACCTTTCTTGTCTTAGCTGCATCTTTTAACACTTTCACACTTTCCTCTACATCCTAAGTAAATACTGAAATTAAATTAAAACCAACACAAACATACCCGCCTAGCAAAATGGACCACGTTTTCATAGTGAAAGGCTGAAAGGTGTTTGCATTCTCAGGTCCATAACATAAAACTAGAAAGGTTGCACTAAAGATTCACAATTAGCATCTAAGTATGCGTTTGGAACTAATTTTTCAAAGCGAAAACAAACATGTGAATCCAAACACGCATTAAGTAAGACTTTTCAACATTATCTAAGAAACCAAACAAAAAACCAAAGCTTGAAGCATTAATGGGAACCCCAAAGGATAAGATGATACCTTTTGGGCTTTCTCATTTTCAACAAGTGGGGTTGAGGAAAGTTGGTCTGTTTCAACATCATCAAGGGCTGCTCTGGTCCTTGTTCTTTCTCTGGGAAATTTAACGTTGTTGTTGTTGTAGAGTTTTGTTCCTCTTAGAGGAACGGCATTCATAGGCTTAAATTGTGGAGATGAATTTGGGAAACACAAACGGAAAGAAGAAGCGTACAACGTATGAATTGAGCTCATTGCTATTTAGTCATTTACAAATGAAGCTGTAATAATAATATATCTTGCACTTTTGTGCCATTTTTATTTTTTTTACAAGTTTGGATTGGAGCATACTTTCGTGGCCATATGTATTTTATTGTCTTTATTCTTGTGTTCTTCATGTATGTGGTCCTTAAATTTCTATTTTCGTCATAATTAATGCCACTCGACCAAGCCACTTCACTTTTTACTTATAACACATTTTTTTTCAAATAAGTATGATAATATGAAGAGAAAAAAAAACCTTTATTTAAAATATTAATGTTTTTAGATTTAATTGTATTAATTAGAATTTAAAAAACTTAAAGAGTAAAATTAATATAAATATGATTAAGAAATTAAGAGATTTAATTATTATTCAAAATATATTTGTTCTCATTCAAATAAATCAAAATTTAAATTGGTTGTTGAATAGAGTAAAACAAATATCAAATAAAACAATATTTATCATTATTTAAACTTTTATTTACACTTTTAACTTATGAAAATAAATGTATTTTAACTTAATTTTTTAAACTATCAATTTATCAGAAATCATAATTGATAACTTTTAAAATAAATATTATAAAAAATTAACAAACTTATCAAACAAGTCAATAAGATTGAATTGAATTATGGTGTAAAAATCTAATATAATGTCAATACATATATTATTTTCTCAAATTTGTATATGTATATCTATATTATGATACATAGGAAAAGGAATTGATAAAATAATTAATTGATTTGCGGTAGCTTATTACTACATAAATTTACATGGTGACTTAAAAGGCAAGTTACGCGGACTTTTGGGTAGGATTTCTCAAATGTATGTTAGGGAGTGCAGCAAAAAAAATGTCATTTGCTGACTTAGTAAAACAATTACATAAAATACCCAACTTACTATCTTTAAAAAAACCTTAATAGTTTTTTACATTTTATTATGATTATTAATTTAGATATTAAAATTAACTTGTACAATACAGTTATACAAATTGCAAACGACACTTAAAAGACAAATCATATAATTCATATATTAATAAATATCTCGTGATTTAAATAAATAGTTACCCCATTACGCATTGTAAATATCTATTCGTGCTTCCTTGTAGAAATCTTTAAAGACAGAATAAACAAAGTTATGATTAAAAGATAGACCGTAAAAATTAACTCTTCAAACCAAACATTCTCTAACAGTCCACTAAAATGAAACGTCTCCCAATTTAAGTTAGTGGCGTCTACCATAGCAAGTGTCAATGTCAATTTATAAAAGGTCCGACAACCTATGTATTTCAGGTGAAGTAACTCGTCCTACAGAGCATAAGTTCTGTCTTGACAAATAAATTCATTATCAAATCATAAACAGGCTGGTGAACCCAACTTTCAAATTTCCAGTTCAACAAAATTCCATCACGTTTACTAAGCAACATGATTCATTAAAACAAATCATATCACTATCAGAATAAAATATGCTAGTCAACTACAACTAGGAAATTTGTTTAACCGCTGTTGGGCTAAAATAGTCATCAGATTCCACAGCTAATCAGGAAGATTGATTTAAAACCATCCATTTTCAAATTATATCTCAAGAGTAGCACGGTTGGAAGCAGCCAACCGCAAAATACTGAAGCAGCCAGGCCTTGTAAGGCCGTATACAAGTACATCATGGGCACCAGTGGCAACAAATAACTCTTCACTGAATAATATGGTAAACTTGATGCTGTCAATTATGCCTCAGCTGCCACTCCATTATATTTGTGCAGGAATTCCCGTCCTGTCCACAAAAACAACTGTTACAATCTAGATATCACTGTTAACTTTAAAAAAACAAGAACCAAAAATGAAAACTGACGGTTAGCACCCAAGTGATCCAGAAACCAGTACCAAATTGATTTGTTATATTATCTTACAATCATTTGATTTTACAATAAATACAGAACACCAGAAAATCTATAGACATAATGTTTGAAAAATAATGCAAAATATCTGAAATTTTCAGCTCAGCCCTTTGCAGATCAGTTTCCAAATCAAATTCCACTTTAATTTTACTTAGACAAGAAAAAGACTAGAAAGGTCCTCTAGATAAATGCTAAGTTAAAAAAAAAAAAAAATAAACAGAAATATCAGGATAATCAAGTCATGCTAGAGGCAACAAGAAGCAACAATGCATATGAATTACTCTTTACCTCAAGTCAAAATTGTTACAAATTCACAGACCAGTTACTTTTCCCACAGCAACAGTTTTTCCTGTAAGATGGAGTAAATCATACAGTTTAAACTTTAAACATATATTAATATCAGAAACATATTAACAACACAGATTTCCCAAGTCTTACCTTCAGTGCGAAGAGTGAACCTCCCAAGTTGGGGAAAATCAGAGAATTTCTCAATGCAAATAGAGTTATTAACCTGTAAGTACATTTCCAATATAAAATGAAATACACTGGAATATATGCGGGGGAAGCAAACTACCATCAATAATAAACTGATCCTCTCTATTTGAGACTTTGAGAATCAGTTAAAAAACATTTCATAGCCCAAGGAAACCCATATGCAGCAACACAATACGGGCAGTCAAGCACCATAAAGCTCCTGCCATGTGCAGGACAGGGTCAACCAACATATAGGTCATTAGAACGCAGCCTCACCTTGTAAGAGGCTGATTCCACAACTCAAACCTATGACCTCCTGATCACATGATGACAACTCCAAACATTGTTTTAATGAAGTACAGCAATACAATAGTAAAGATAAAAAGGACAGAAAAATTAGCTTCTAGATTCACAACGCAAAATAATGCACCTGAACACGGCACACTACAACAGCTCCATTCTTCACAAACAGAACTTTCTTTTTCATAGGCTTCTTTGTCTTTGTATCGATTTGCTGCAAGAGTTCAACAATCTCACATTCCTCAACCACAGAGTGGATGTGCAGAACAGCCTTGTACCCAGCAGTAAAAATAGCCTACAGATTATATATATATATAAAGATGTTAATGTCCTTCATTAATATAGAAAGTTAGAAACTGAAGCTAACATCCAAATGCTGAGTATTGGGGGGGGGGGGGGGGGGGGGGGGGGGGGGGGGGTGGGGGGGAAAGATGCATACATTGTCTAGCAATTCAAGGATCACCAACTGAGCAACAAACTCTGTAACTGCTGGTATTGGATTAGCTGCAAAAGGGAAAAACCACAGACCAATTAAAAACACCAACCAGCAAATATGTAACCACAAGAAAACAACGCAACAATGTAAATTAAACGATCTAAATTCAATTTACTAGAAAAAGCACATTTGCGGTGGGACAAGGTCCTTTTTGACACCATTCTTGAATCAATACAATTAATTATGACTAAACCAAATTTTAAATACTTTCCATAATTTGTTCATAGGTTTCAGATCCAACTAAAAACAATACAGTTAGCTTACTTTCCTTGGAAATTAAAGCTGCAACAAATAGTACATTAGTATGGCAACATCTCATGGCATATTATATGGCTACACTTTTCATATCAGAATCAAATAAGAAATGAAACATGAAACAAAAACAAGTTTTTACACATTACACTGGAATTGTTTCAGTAACTTTCTCTCCCTTTTTACTAAAATTTCTCAATAAAAATAAATAATTAAAAAATATCTTCCAAAATGTACTACCATAACACATCTTTATGTCCGGCAAAATTTTAAATAAATGGAGTCAACAAATAAACTTACCAACACTAGATAGAACAAACCCAGCTAATATGTCTTCTTCTTCAACACCAGATAATCTAATCCGTAAATTTTCACCGGGTCCAGCACGTTTAACACGATCTTCATCAATAAATATGGCAACAACTTTCACTTGATCCTGCAGGTTCATGTGCATTTGACACCCATTTCATTCATGTTCAACAAAGAAGAATGGTGAAAGAAAGACAGTTCACAACAACCCAAAATATAAATAAATAATCAACCTTATTTGGCATGACCAACAAGGAATCTCCCTCACGAACACTGCCAGATTCAACTTTGCCCATAACAACAGTTCCCATGTCTTTGAATTTGTCAATAATAGGCATCCTGCACAAGTCAGAACCTCAATCTTAGCAAAAAAATTGAACTTCAAACATAATAAACAAATTACAAAGGACCTCAAGAAATGCAATACCTGAAAGGGCCTTTGGGATCTCGCAGTGGAACTTCAATAGCGTCAAGTGCCTCAAATAAGCAAGGTCCGTTCCACCATGGACAAACGCTTTTATCCACTCTTGTTTTCATGTTTGCACCCATTAGACCAGATATTGGTAAAAACAAGACATCTGTCAAATAAATAAACAGTAAAATAACTTCATTTCCACAAATCATTAAACTGGTGGAGATCAATGCATAAAACATGAAATTGTTGCTAAGAAATGGTTTCCAGAAACAGGGCTTTGCATGTCCATTTTCGTATGCTTTTCAAATTCTACACAATGCAGATAACTTATGGGAAAAGAATAAACTTCGCACAACCTAAAAAACCCTTGAATCTCAAATCTTCCTTAAATCAAAACAAGTTGTTCATTCCATACACTAGGTTCAACATCATCCTCCCATCCTTTTAGAACTTAATACAAAGGATCTCAAACCTGCTCAACATTTGAGCAAAGAAACTACCAGTCATCTTCAACTTATCCCAAGCTTTCAGCAAGACATAACATTTCCCACTCTAGAAAAGAACAGGCTTAAAGGGTGGATATGAGAGACATCCCCCACCCCCCCAAATCACATTTTTTATTGTATAAAGCATGTTCTCCATGTAAAAGCTACATAACCCACCCATTATAAATCATACATTTTGTTAGATAACCCCCATTAGTAGTTATTTATGTTAGTAATTAGTTAATCTAAGAAATACAGGGGGTTATGTTAATGGGCCTGCTACTGATTACGCACATTAAGGGTGGGTTTATGTTAGCAGCCCAATAGCATATAAACTAGGAAGGAGTTGAGAAGAAAGGGAGTTGATCAGCTGGTACTGTGGCTAGGGAGAATTCTGGATCTCTCGAATATCCAGGGAATTTACTGTTCTTTATATAGTTTCAGTTCTTGGTACTGTGCCCACATTGGGGCAGTTTAGGGAACTAGGCTTTATCAATAAAGATTCATACTTACATTGACAAATCTGATCCAGTTTCTATCACATTCACACCAGCATCCCACAATAAAAAACAGATGAATTAAAAAGACAGGAAACATAAATTCCAACATTTTCTCAAACAAATAAAAGGCAGATACCTTTTTTTACGTTGTATCCAGATTGCTTTAGAAATGGAACCATCTTCGACTCAATTTCATCATACCTAGTGGTACACCAGCAGCAGGAATCTAATTAAAATATAAGCACAGAAAGGGAATGTTTGTGTGTAGTGAGAAAGTGAGAGAACCTTTCTTTCGACCATTGCACTGTAGGCTCGTCCATTTTATTGACAACAACAAGAAGCTTAGACACACCCAGCGTTTTTGCAAGCTGGACATGTTCACGAGTTTGTCCACCTCTCTCGTATCCAGTTTCAAACTCTCCCTTCCGAGCAGAAATAACCTGGTTGATGGGGCATAAAACACAGACAAAGATAGGAATATCATCAAATGCTTGTGAAGAAGCACGTATATATGTTCAATAAACAAAGTAACATCATAGATCAACTAACCAACACTCCAATATCAGCTTGAGATGCACCACTAATCATGTTAGGAACGTAGCTTTTGTGACCCTGCGTAAGCATTGTAATTCAATATTAATTGTTTTCCTCAAAGTAGGCATAATATCATTGAATTGTTATAAAATATAGGAGAAGAAAACAATTGAGATGAGGGAGGAGTCTGACAGTCCTCTAAGTAGTTCAAAACAGAGGACTCCAATACAGAAAACTGATCTGAGGAGAATCATGCAATGCAGATACTCACAGGTGCATCCAAAATAGTAAACCTTGTTGTTTCAGTCTCAAAATGTGCTCTTCCAACTTCAACTGTCTTTCCCTGCAATTATCACAACTTTACCCTAATTACGAATTCTACTCAAATCCATACAATTAAAAAGCAAAAACTCCATCAATTGGGAGAAACCAGTTTAATTTTATCAGCAAAGTTATCCATACCTTTACCCTCTCTTCCTCATTTGTGTCCATTATATAAGCCATATACCTAGCACATCAACTTAAAATCATTAATTTCTAATAGATTAGTATCAGGTATATTCACTAAAAGCTAAAAAAATCCCCCCTCCCCCTCCGAGAAAAAGAGAAAAAAAAAAAAAAAAAAAAAAAAACTCCTCTTAAGTCTTAACAAAGAATATTAAAACTCAAAGACCCAATTGACCACATTCCCCATTTTATAGTTTGAACATCTCAACCCTATACGATCAAAGTGAAATATACAAAATACACAATAAAACATAGAAGCTAAGAAAGCACCATGCTTCAATCAAGACACCAACAGCTAAAAACACAGAATAATATCAAACTTGAACTTCTAGTACCGCTGGTCTACAGTTATGAACTAGTGGGAGAACATGCAAAATAAATAACGAAAAAGATGCACCTACTAAATTTGAGAAACATGAGAATATAGAGTAATGGACAAATACCAAGTGTAAAAGCAAACAACTGGATCTAGAAGATAGATAATGAGGCAGCAAAGCAGCATAAGAACACATGTAACACTTTCAATCAAAAAACAAAAGTAAATTAGCCAACCAGCTTTCTCGACTTTTGTCCTTAGCCTCTTTCTCATATTTTTGGATAGTCCGTTCATCAACTTGACCGCTAAGGAAAAGTATCTGGCCTCCAGTTGTAGACTTACCAGCATCTAGAACAAAAAATACAATAATAAATTACTAGTAGAACAAGATTATATACAGAATGATCATCTCTAACTGAATATCACTCCCGTTCATAAGATAGGAAGTCAAACCAATGGCCAATTAATTCTATAGTGCACAAAGTACACATGAAGCTCAATACCCTATGGTTTTCAAAGGCTCAAAGCTGAACAAAACACAAAAAGAAACCCTGATAACACATATTGATGATCAGAGACAAATTCATCAACTTACCAACATGACCAATAAACACAACATTCAAGTGTCTTTTTGTCATCTCTGGTTCATCTTCTTCATCTTGAACAGAAGGAATCTCCTTATCTTTCACTGCAGATCAAAGTCAAGGAGTGAGCACATGAAAATGAATGTTTGTATCTTAATCTACAATGAGACATCTAATTCCAAAAAAGCAATCAAATGCAAAATATGTATATAATCCCATACTTGAAAACTAAATACATTTCCCAATACCTTTTGGCTCTGCCTCAACAGCCTTTGGCTCAGCCTCAACCTCCTGCTTTGGATCTGAAATCACCAAGGTGAAATTCATTATATGATGCCCTCCAACCTCCATTAATTTATACTGTTACAGAAGTTAAGCAATAACATACTAATATAGGCAACAAGCAAGTGAAACAACCAAGAAATCAATCAACAAAGAACACAGACCAAATGCATGATACACTTCTGCATGTTCAAGGAAGCGAGCAATACTTGATTGGTAGAAGATATGAAATTACTCAATCATCAGTTTTCAACAATGACTGATAGGAATACAAGCAGATAGGGGTTATAAGGTAAGCTTAGAGGTAAAGGGATAAGAGGTCGTGGGTTCAAATTCCCCCATTAACAAAAACAAGCAAACTAACATTTGCAAATAAAATTAAAAGGGAATACAAGCAGATGACAAAATTGGGGGGCGGGGGTTGCATTGGGTGACAACTGAGCTCCATAGTTCCAAACAAGTAGTTATATGCATATACTTCACAACAACATCATTCATAGGCAAGGGCAAAATACAGCTTATGGGATATGAAACTATGTTGTGAAATTATGTGCATTACAGCTACTAATCACCCATCATTCATTCAAAACAAATAAGCTTATATAACCAAAATACAAATATTCAACATAAGTACAGGAGTATAAGAAGGGGCCTGAAGAAAAGGGAGGAAAAGAGGAACACAAACTCATTTTCTGACTTCTACAATATTTTTTAAGAGTCTCATTGTGAATTTATGAATAACTTTTGACATCAAAACAATCTTTCCAAACAAGTGAGAGTTCATAAATGATTGTATCAAGAGGGAATAGAAGGTGCTGCTGGGCAGAACATTTACTCACGTAAGAAGTAAAAACAGGTTGATCTCAAAAGAAAGAAGAAGAATAATACTTTAGTATAGAATGAATTTTGCATGAGAGCCAAAAGAATAAAAAGAAAGGTAACAGAAAAACAAGAAAAAAAATCTTGAAGTATAATTATGTAACAGTTTTAACATTGACGAGATTTATTTTCCCAGAAAAATATAAACACAAAATCAACCACTTCCTTACAACCAACCTTCATCCATCTTATCAGATTTCTCAACTTCTTCTGGTTTTCCATCCTCTGGATTTACCACCCCATTATTGTCTTCTGCTATACCACAAATTCACAGCCAATATTGGATACAGAAGATTAAAATAAAATGGCACAAAATCATAGATACATAGTAAAAAGAATAAATAGGCAAAAATAATAGACCTATGGATTACCTGCTGAATCGAGCTGTAAAGAACGGATGTCATCCTCAATATCTACCATTTCAAACAAAACAGACGTAAATATCCAACTCCCCCACAGTAGAGCGCTTTTGTTTGAGTCAAGAAAAGCAATAATTAATTTGTTTCTTTAAATTATTCTTTTTCTTCGGTATGAATGAAATTGAAAACAATTATAAATTAAGCCACTGGTCCATAGTAACATGCAACTCAGCTTACTGCCACAAAAAAATCACTTACAACCAACAGAAGTTGATAAAATTGAAATACAAACAAAGTACTGTAACACGCAATAACATATACTACATGGCAAGGCCGAGCTCAATGAAGTGAAATTGAACAGAAAGAAAAGCAAAAGAAAATCGCGCCGATCGGTAGGGTTAACCGTAAACAATAAAGCGGCATAGATCTATCGAAAAGTGGGAACATGCAGATCTAGAGGGAAACAACGATTGAGGAATTGGAATTGGGGGGTGAGATGAAGAGGACTTACCCATGGTAGAGATTCTGTAGAAGTTGCGAGCGAGGGTTTCGGCAAGAGACAACACAACGCAACAAAGGGAGTCGTGTAAGGTTTTGGACTAAGCCACTCTTTATCTGTCTTCCTGTTATTTTCCTTTTCCTTATGTTATTGCCCTACTTGGGTTGAGTTCGAGTCTATAGAATTGGCCTGCACCTTAAATCCTTAATCATGTTTATTATTGATTAAAAAAAAAAAATTGATTAATTATTGATTCAAAATTTGATTTCACGTAATAACTGAAATTTACATTAACGTGAAATTTTAATCAATTAATTATCAATTATATATTTATATTTATATTATTAAAAAACTATTAATTTTGGTAAAAAATTAGTTTATAATTAACTTATTAACTTTACTAATCATAATTATTAATTAATAATTTAACATATTAACCAAAATTGTCAATTTGTAAAACTAAATGTACCAAATATTACAATTTAAACTTAAAACTCAGGATGATCAAAATCGTGGATTTTGAAAACTAAAAAAATTAAAATTATAATTTAACCTATATTTTTTTGGATACAAATGTGGTAAGGGTATCTTAGTACTGAATCCTACCTATACACGTTGGTGCTAATGAAAAGCAACTTAAGGGTCAAAAAGATAACAAGTAGTACAAATTCTTTAGAGAGAGAACCTTTGTTAGCTTAAAGGTTTTCCAAGAGTTTGCTTTGTTTGGTGTGTGCATGGAACCAAACCCTAAACCAAATGGAAGCTCGAGTGACGAGAATCCTTTAAGTAGGTGCACTCAGGAGGCTTCCTCGAAGGGAGGTAGTGGCCTGGAGAATAAAGGGGGGTGTCTTTGCCATTACTGTTGCCATACAAATGCACGTTTTTATCTCTTAATGGCATAGGGGATAAGGGCATTTTTCTCAATGATCCAACAATTGGCGATTTCAAAGTTTTTGATGTTCCGGAATCAAGCAAGAAGCTCACCCCAGGGGTAGAGGTGGTCATCTCTGACAAAGAATTGGCTAAGTGGTCTGCACCTTGGATGAACAATTTGGTAGTAAAGGTGTTGGGGAAAAGGGTGAGCTTCTGACTCCTGGAGGCCAGATTACAAAGAAGCTAGACAAAGAATGGTAACATCAATTTTTTTTTTTAAGTTAAGACTATGATAAATTAAGAAATGGAACTAAAGGTTGTAACAGTCCTCTGTACACGGGTTACAAAAGAGTGAATCTGTGAGGGAAAAGCCTCAATCCAGACTAAATTCGCATAAGAAAACGCAATCCTAATTCCTAGCTAGATAGTCTGCAACAATGTTTCTCATCCTTCTAGTATGAACAAGGCTTGAATTGTTTCTATATCCCAAAAGATACTTACAATCTTGAAGAATACCATCAAAGTGTGTACATTTGCCCATACTTTCTTCCTTCTGATCTAGAGAGTTCTTGACAATTCGTCTCAAAAAAGAGGTTTTGGAGAGTTGTTGAGCTAGTAGAATAGTCTATCTGAAAGCCATCACTTATACAATTTTCTAAGCAAAACATTGGTGATTCACAAAAGTAGCTACTGTTAGTACCTGCCCGTGACAATCTCAAAAGATGGCACTCATCCCTAGTGCCTTTTCTAGCTTGAACTAAGATGTCAAAATTTTCTTTGTAAGTGCTTTCTAGTGGCGGCTTCCAAGGTTCCACATTGGACTAAGTTGTTGTTGGTTGGATGTCACAAGTAGAATGCATTAAAAGGGCTATGATGAGAAGTTGTGGCACTGTTGTTTGCTTGTATTGGAAGATCTGCATGTTCCTACTACTCCAAGTGTTATAAAAGATCTTAAACATAGTGGCAAAATTTTTACCATCAGAGAACTGCATGAAGTTATTAAACCAAGAAATAAATTGGGACTCCTCCTCCACCTCAATTCTAATGGATAGCGGCGAGGCAAACCAAATTCTTCTAACCTTCTAACACGAGAGTAACACAT
Source organism: Glycine tomentella (assembly GCA_007407185.1). Lineage (NCBI taxonomy): Eukaryota > Viridiplantae > Streptophyta > Magnoliopsida > Fabales > Fabaceae > Glycine > Glycine tomentella. The sequence goes on from PYAF01001761.1 coordinate 450,956, forward strand.
GTGTAATGTTTCTGAATAATTCCCACATCTCGGGCACAGGGAGACCACCCTAACCTTTTTAATGAACAGGTTTTTCTTCACCAGAAAGGCGTTGTTGCTGGCTCTCTATGCAAAGTGATTGCATTTAGGTAAAGTGTTGACCTTCCAAATTTGTTTCCATATATTTATTGGAACATTGTTGGATGAAGGGTAACTACAGTTCATAGCTTCCATCTTCATCTTATATCTGGACTTGATTGAGAAACATCCATCATCGTTAAGGTGCCAAATAAGCTTGTCACTTTGCATAAACATTTGAAGAGGGATTGATAAGATGTGATTTTTTGCCTTTGTAAGGATTAAATTGTTTATGTGTTGAATATTCCAATAGCATGATTCCCTATCATTAAGCTCATATACAAACATCTCTGGATCATAACCTGGAATTGGGTATCGACACATCAAATTATCCACTATTTGTTGGAATCCATTTACCCTCTAAATTTTGACTTGCTGACCATCCCCTATCTGCCACAACAACCCTTTGTCCATAATTTTTTTTTTACCACAAAGATGTTGGACCAGACTTATAACACCCTGATCAAATCACACCAGAATGAGAGGGATCCAAAGGTTGTGCAGATATAGGACTGTACAACTGAGGATGACTTAAAGGAACTAATTGGTATTGCCTATACAAACAAGATGCATATACTTTTCGATAACTCATCACTTAAGAACTTCACGGTTAAGCGTGCTTGGCTTGGAGTAGTTATGAGATGGGTGAACTTCTGGAAAGTTTATCGGAAAGCGTGTGAGTGAGGACAAAGCACGTTAAAAAGTCTTATGTTGGCTTGTGGGTCAGTCATTAATCTTGGAAGCAGGCATAACTGATTTTTGAAGTCTCGAAAAGGGCTACCTATGAAGGATTGTGGCCGGTGGAGGATTCTAACTAACAAGAATGTTGAGTGAAGTATCATCGTGTGAAGTGTTGTAGTGTGAGAGTCGTCGAGAAGTCAAAAATCAAGGATATTACAAGACGACTAGATAACTTTTATTTGTTAGAATTTTCCAATCAAGATGATTATAACCATGTTATGTTCGAGGGTCCTTAGATGATAGCTCATTACCACATAGTCAAAATATGGAGGCCATTTTTCTATTTCAATGAAAAGAAAGTCCAAAAAGTTATTGTTTGAGCTCTTTAACGACCAGTTCTTATGGAGAATAGGATCCACCATTGGATCCATGTTGAAAGTCAACAAGACCACCTTGATTCATTCTAGAGGAATTTTGCCAACAATTTGTTGTTTGGGTTAGAGTTTCAAAACTTCCCATTGAGCTCTTTAATGACCAATTCTTATGGAGAATAGGATCCACCATTATATCCATGTTGAAGGTCAACAAGACCAACTTGATTCATTCCAGAGGAATATTTGCCCGACGATGTGTTGAACTGGACCTCAATGAGCGTTTGAAAACTCATATTACGATTAGAAGGTGCCACCTACCTTTGGAGTATGAGGGCTTACAGACTATTGTTTTGGTTGCAGACGTTATAGCCACAAAAATGAGGGTTGCCCTGAGGGACTGATCACCAAGTCTCCAGTAGTGGAAGGGGAAGCAAAGGATTCCCAAGGTGTCTTACAAGAGAAGGGTGGGGCCAGTCATAACAAACCTCAAGAGAGCCAACTAGAGTCCAATCATGAAGGTGACAAGTATCAACAACACATACCGGAGGGTTATTGTCCTTGGTTGTTGGTCAAACGTAAACCTAGGTGAAGGAAAAAAAAGGGCACAATGATAATGCTAGCCAAGACAAGAATTTGACGTACGAGGTTCCTCGAGATGAAAAGGTTGGTGGCATGAGTGCACAAGACAAAAGTAGGTGAGATGAAGTTGGTAATCATGTTAAGGACAGGAAAGAGGCAGACCTATGAGTTGCTAGCTTTTAGTACCAAAAAGGAAAACCCCGTGCGGATATATTTAGAAACCTATTGGGGAGGAAAACCCTCAAAAGGATGGGGCCAAAACCAACGTAGAAGGAGCTAAATCCCCAACCTTTAGGCGAAAATTCAATTCCGAGGATATGGCTAAAAACAACTATAGGGTCAAGATTTGTAGCTTTTACGAAAGACAATAAAGGTGATGGGTCTACATCCCTGGTTGTTGTTCAGCAAGCAAAGGCTAGTGAGGGGATTACAAATGATGAAAAAAGGCGCGAGACAACAACTTTTTGCATCAAATGAAGTATATGGAGACAAAAAGGGTTGATCAAATGCTAAAATCCATTTGTACAAGGGTTTACTACCCAAATGCGGTGGTGGAAGGTACGTTGATGCCAAGAACTGCTACAGTCCTGGAGGGACAATCCAGTGGATCAAAAGGTGAATTTCTTGAGGATATGGAGGGACAGGTTGATGACTCTTCTTTGAGGGAGGGATAAGTGGACCTTTTGTGTTCTTATGGGTGTCGTTACTTCGGTGAGGCCTGAGCCTATAAGGCTACTTATATATATATATATATATATATATATATATATTTTGTTTTTATGAATATTTTAAGTTGGAATAATAGGAGGACTGTGAAGAGGTGCTTCATCCCAACCTTAAAAAAGTTATGTAGGGAGTTCAAGTGCTCACTAATATTTTTGATGGAGACCCATGAAGTAGGAAGTGAAGCTCAAAAAGTCATTTGTAGACTGGGCTTTGACCAAAGCGAGGTAGTGGATGCCAGAGGTCAGTCTAAAGGCCTTTGATGCTTGTACAATTCCAGTGTTTGGAAGGTGGAGGTCCTCTCCAGAACGTTTCAAACAATGCATGTGAAAGCCAAGTTTAAAGATGAAGAGACTTGGTACATAATTGCAATTTATGAGAGTCCTAAATTTGGAGAAAGGAAAAAGTTATGGAGAGAACTTATAGCCATTTCTCAGCAGCAAATTCAGGGTTTGTGGTTTACTCTTGGGGATTTTAACACCATTCTCAAAGAGCATGAAAGATCAAGTGCTTTCACTAGAAGGGATAGCAATGCCTCCAAAGAGTTTTGGGAAGCCATGCAAATAACGAGTTTGATTGATGCGAGTTTTAATGGATTTCCATTCACTTAGCAACGAGGCACGTTGATGGAAAGATTGGAACATATGTTAGTTAACAATCATTGCCAGCTAGAATTTCAAAATGGCCTTGTTGAGCATTTCCTCCTTATGTGCTTTGACCAAAGACCCATTATGTTGATCTCTAAGCCCATTTTTCTTGTAGATACCTCAAGAAGGCCTTTTCATTTTTAGGCTTATTGGTTGACCCACACAGAGTTTCATGAGTTCGTGATGCAAAAATGGACTCCAAGTGGGTCTTGATCTTCTTCTCCTATCCTCTTTTGCAACTAAATTAAGGGATTAAAAATAAAAGAGTCTTTGGAAATATTTTTAATAAAAAAAAAAGTTTGACTAGAAGGCTTCAACGTGTGGATATGACGTCAAATCCTTTCCTTTTTAAAACTTCAATGTTTAGAAGTGTCGGACGAAGCGGAAGCGAGAATGTCGGCTTGAGTCAAATCGACCTTCCCTCTCATCTCAGGATGAGGCAAGGTAGCTTGCTCAAATGTTCGTTGTTGGTTAGAATTGGAAGATGTTTTATACAAGAAAAAAGTGTTATGGTTTCATTAGTCAATATTTAAGTGGATGAAATTACGGTGATGCGTAAGAGGAGAAATTTTGTAAGAAAAATTCAAGACTATAAAATTATTAATAAAGTGTATTAAATAAAAAATGAAACTCCACATTTTTTATAATTTCCAATAAATTACAGTGAATAATAAAAAATATGTGACTAACATTTCTATTTGTAAGAGAGGATAATAATTCAATAAAATAGATAAAGGCAATATGAAAATACACAACATTTAATAAAGCATTTAAATGAATAATTAGCAAATATTAATAAAATGTGAAAAATAATAAAATATTAAGAGTGGTATAAATTTCAACAATTAAATTTTTGAAAAGTAAAATAAATTACAGTACTTAAATGTGGACAATGGATATTCCTAAACCCTGGCACAGAATGAAAATAGTTTCGTCGAATTCTAGCTTGAATAGACACAACACAAGTGCGTTAGGTAATTAGAAGTGTGAATTGGAGTGTATGGATTCAGAAGAATCAATCTGGAGAGGTCGATAAACACAAACTCCAATTGGTTTTGTTTTGTCGGCAATGAGGGTTCTGCAACTTGGATTGTTTCTTGCTCTGGCATCTGGATTCGCAGCCATTTCCATTTACATCACCGGCCTCTCAGATCCTTTTGTATGTATGTACGTATTTACCTATATCTTATTCAATCTGCAAGACTTTTGTTCATCTGCTTTGAATCTAATTTTAATGTAAAAACACGCAGATCCCAGTTATCACCTCACAGATGAAGACACCCAAGCATTGCTTTCGCTGCACGACACTTTCCAGAAGTGTGTGGTGCGGTTTCAGTATGCTTCTGTGCTTTTTTATTTTGTTTATTTGCCTTCACCTTCAAACTACGCTATAACAGACAATGTTGTTGCGTTGTTTTAAGTAGGGAATTAGGTAGATATCGTACTTAGTACTTTGTTGCTTTCAATGTGTTTGTTTTCTCATGATTTCAACACTTTATACATCTCTTAGATCTTGTATTCTCAGTATGGATGATTCAACTGAGTTGCTAATTTTGTGTTTTGTGCAGACTGCAAATGGACTTGGCCTAAAAGCAACCAGGGGCACAGATTATTGCCAAACCACAATAAGTTTCCCCCGTGACACCATCCCCAAATGGGTAAATATTCACTGAGCTGTTTGTTGTTCATTGTTCATTAAGGAAGAATAAGTGTTGCATATGTGATTTTATAAAATATTTTAATTATGATAACCTACGAGTTGGGGGAAAATGGTTTCCTCCTATACTTCATCGCATGGCTTAAAAGTAGTTAAACAATTAGCCCATTTTTTAACAGCTGGAGTTTTCTGTATTAACAGAGAGATCCCAAAACCGGTGAACTTGAAGCCCTGTCTTTTGATTTTAATCTATGTGAAGCTGTGGCTACATGGGAACAGGTAAGCAACTTAGTCTGTGTTTTCGTGATTGTGATCAGTCAGAAGTATATCATTTCCGTCTTGTTATACACATCCAGATGCTTATGATATCCTATTTGATAGATATTGCTATTAGACCCTGTAAATACATATTTTAGTATAACATAACGCAGTTTAACTACCCTTGCAATCCTCCAAAGTCTAGACACTAATGACAAGTTGTCAACTTTCTTTTAGTAGTTTCTTTTTTTTTTTTTTTTAATTGTAAAAGGAATTTATGATCTATGCTTTACATTTTATTGTTATATGTCTTGAAATGATTTCTCAGGTGCGGAACAGTACCACTATACTCACCAAGGAATTCATTAATTCTTTACCTGATGGATGGGAGGAATATGCATGGCGTAGGATCAATAAAGGAATACAGCTGTAAGTAAATGTGCAACACAGTTTTACTGAACAGCTAAGTAATTATGCAATAATGGTATCCTCTAAGAATGACCGCCAAACTAAATTGCATTTTAATTCATTTATTAGAAAAGAATTATAGTAGTATGTTTTATATAGCTGGTTATATAAACTTCAAGAAAGATTTTGAGAACTTAAAATAATCTGAAATTTTTTCTTTATCCAAAAATACAATACTGAGCTTCGTGTCAAAAAATAGGCATATGATGTTCCTTGAATTATGATACTCGGTCAGTTTGTCAGTCCTAAGGCACTTTTAATTAGCTGTTAAGAAGCAAACCTCATGCTCTTGTAGAGGAGATAAAAACCTTTTCTTGAGTTATGTATTTCACTATGCTCTAATTGCTAAATACAACCCAAGCTTCTCAATGTAAAGCGTAGATATCATGTTCCATGTTTAATGTATATATATAGTATAATTTATTATTAGTTATGGTAGTAAAGTCAGTGGTTCTTGTTTAGAAGGAAATTGAAGTTAGTGTAAAGTCTCATAGAATAGGATCTTTCTGCATTGCAGCAACCACTGTGAGAACAAGACCTTGTGCATGGAGAAACTTTCACTGGTTCTCCCTGAAACACCGCCATACTTCCCAAGTCAGTTTGGGCGCTGTGCTGTTATTGGTAACTCAGGAGATCTCTTGAAAACAAAATTTGGAAATGAGATAGATGGTTATGAAGTTGTCATTAGAGAAAATGGTGCTCCAACACAGGTTTGTTGCTCAATAGGATGTTTCTTATGTTCTTCTTGTTTTATCCTTAAGACCTCAATCACTTAATATTACTTACGACTACAGAACTACACTGATTATGTGGGTAGGAAAAGCACATTTCGCCTTCTAAACCGAGGATCCGCCAAAGCACTGGATAAAGTTGTAGAGTTAGATGGTATTGCCACTTGTTATCTTATGAGTTCCACTTGCTGCAATGCGATTATGAATTATTGTAACCTGACTATAAATGCTGTTTCTGCAGAACAAAGAAAAGAAGTCTTGATAATAAAAACAACAATTCATGACATCATGAACAAAATGATTCGGGTATATTTCCTTGTCAAGGGAAACCACCTTCTAAACCCCTTACTTTGTATTTTAATGTCACACATTCTATGCAACACTTTTAAAGCAATTGATTTTTGTCTTATGCAGGAGGTTCCTATAAAAAATCCTGTGTACCTCATGCTAGGTGCATCCTTTGGGTCAGCAGCAAAAGGAACTGGACTTAAAGCTCTTGAATTTGCTCTCTCTATGTGTGATTCAGTGGATATGTATGGTTTCACTGTAGATCCTGGTTATAAAGAATGGTATTATATTTTCTTTTGGAAATTAGTATCTCTGGTTAAATACTTCTTTCTTTGGAATATGTTTACCTGATCAAGAATCCCTATTTATTTAGGACAAGATATTTCTCTGAATCCCGTCAAGGCCATACCCCGTTGCATGGTAGAGCTTATTACCAGATGATGGAGTGCTTGGGGGTAAGTAAATCATAGTTGCGGAGGTGATAGGTTCAAGTCATACTAATAGATTCCCTTTGGAACCAAAAGGAAATAGATTTTCCTCATTATTGGCTGATTATTGAAGGTGATAGATTTATGTTAAATTGTTAATTATTGAAGTTTCACACTAAGACTGTATAATTGATAAGCAAGAATGTATATTCCTTGTTGACTTTGTACTTAGTAGTACAAATATAATCATGGTTCTTGTTTTCCAAATCACTGATTTTGTCTATCTGCTCCCATTGTCAAGCTTATCAAAATTCATTCTCCCATGCGAGCTGATCTAAATCGTGTTGTAAAATGGGTTCCAAGCCCCCATATTATAAGGGCTGCTAGAATTGCATCAGAGAAATTACTGAGGTAAATGATTTGTTTTTTGCATTCCCGTTTTTATTTATTTTTAATCCCGACACAATTTTATATGGATTTTACCTTGGACCTTTTGTATATATGTATAATTATAGTAGTGAATCTCTTGATATCTCTTGGTTTGTGCACTATTAAGGCAAAGCTAAAGTTGTGATAAATAAATAGAATATTTAGTAGTTTATTGTTGCCTTGTTGGTATCCTCATGAGTAGAAGGGTACTATTGGTCTTTGACCTGTTCTATCAGGAGACTGGAAAATACTGAAAGGTCATGACCCTTTTGTATAACTTCATTTGGCATCAGTGGTACGGCCCTGCTAGTTCACTATTCTGAGTGCCCTCTGCCCTACTAATTCACTGTTCTATGAACCTTCAAATTATCTTTCCAATTGTGAAAGTCAGAGATACAAAATTGTTTGCACTTTACTATTCTACGGGCATATAATATTGATCATCATATTCATCCGCACTTAATGCTACTATGCCGCAATGGTTTTTCTGCAAAGTGGACATGGCATGTTATTTATTGTTGTTCACTATTAATTGAGCTTAATGTGAGTACAGATGGATTGCATCTGAGACTATTTGGAGACTTCAAATTTATGATTTTTACAGGAGAGTTGGAGCAGGATCTGAAGATCCACTGGCCGCATGTTCCATAATTAAGAAGCAAGTAAAAAGAAATCTAAATGCAGTTTCAAAGCTCAGAAAGGCTGCACGTGATCATTTACGGTATGTGAAGAGAACAACCATGTATCCTCTAGAGCATAGTCCTGGCCATGGGTCGCTTTGCACTGTGCCAACTGATTAAGACTGTACTTAGATTCTCTGCGTTCAGCTTGTGCTGTTGGGAAGCATCCAACCCCATCATTTACGAAATTATCCGTTTGTTTACCTTTTCCAAACTATGTCATTAACATGACAAAATGACAATGAAGCTTCCTACTCACCAGCGTTGTGGCAAATCAAGGAAATTTATTTAATCTTTCCCATTCTTTTCTTCTTTCTGTTTTTAAACTTTTAAAAGACTTAAAGATTTGGTTAGGGAGAGGATTACAGAACAGCCCGGACAAAATTTTGAGGCATCTGTAATGCTTATAACAAATTGAGCTGTAATGAATACCTTTTTTTTCTTATTTTCTTTAGACAATTAATCTCCATAATTTTTGTGAGTTAAAGCTTGACATGTTCGTCAATGCCATCTAAGTGTGTTTGGATTAGAGTTTACAAACTTTGAGTTTGAATCAATTTGATTTTTGAATCTTGATTTTCGTTAGATTTTAGTTTGAAGTAATTACATGATTTATGTTTTAGATACTTTTATCTCAACTGTGATTTTCGTTAGATTTTAAAAAAACTAAAACTATAGTTCTGAAATTTCAAAATCCAAGAGTTCACTTATCCATCCAATCCATCCAATGATCTATTAATTTCACTCAAATTTAATATATATTCTTAATCTGATTACAAATATTGCAAAGGACATATGAAATGCATTTTAATGAATATCTTTAGAATACATTTTATTTAAGTTGTTTTGTTGATTTTTTCAATAAATATTCTAAGGATATTTACTATTTTTATAAATAAATAAATGATATTTAGAATAAGAAAATATAAATATTATTTAATACATTGAAAAGTTTTAAGATTTTGCATAAATACTAATTGTTAAGTATACTAAAATAGTATTTACGTAACTTTCTTATGTTGAAAATAATGTTAAACAAAAAAAGAATAACAAATAATATATTTATTGAAATTTAGTTTCATGTTATAAAATTTATTTCTTTCATAAAATAATTTTCTTATTTATAAACGTTACTTTTATTTATTCTTTTAAAAAATTGTGTAGCATTAAAATGATGAAAGAATAGGAAAAGCAAAATGGTGAGACAAAAAAGACTTGTAATAGAGGAGGTGACAAGGAGATTACATGAAGATAGAGAGAGTTATGGAAGGTCGTAACAAAGGAAGGCACAAGACGACGCACTTTAGAGTTTGGAGTTGTGAGAGAAGATGCCACAGATTATAAAAGCTGTAAAAAAATGGACTTTGGATTTTCATTTAAAATTTGTATAATAAGAAAGTGGATTTCAGATTTGTAAATGGATATAAAATACAAATGTGATAAAAAAAATCTGATCTGTTAAAAATAAACAAAATGGATTAAACTAGATCAGTTATTAGATCACAACTAGATACTAGATTTTTTTGCCCAAGCCTAATTCTACGCACCATTTTCGTATGCACAACATAAGTTGTCTTTAGATTTCTAGAATTGTTATTTTATTTTGACTTCTAGATTATTTTTTAATGTTGTGTGTGAAAAAAATGCAGTTGAATTGTTGAAGTATGATAACCCAAATATTTTTTTTCCATTCTTTTAGAAAGAAGTCAATGATTAATAATAAAGCTAAATTTGTCATTTAACTAAATTTTAAACAATTATTAAGGCAAAAAAATTAAATTATAGTTTTTTTTAAAAAAAATTACAGATTTACTGTTGTTTGAAACTTATTTACGCATGTATGGCAACGAGTCGCGCCTCAGCTAGGTACAATCGGTCGCGCCCCGGTCAGGCGTGACTGGGGCTGAGTCGCGCCCCAGCCAAGCGCGACTCACCTGGTTGTGACATGTGTCATTTTGAGGCGCAATGTATATAAACTTCGAACAATCATAACTTTTGATAAGAATGTCTGATTAAGGCGTATGATATATGTCAAAATGATCGAAATTCAGAGGGGAAGGCTTGAGCAAATTCCCAAGGGGGATTTGGTCAACTGTTTTTTCCACAAAATGCCTCTAAGTCCCTCAAAATTACGATTTAGGATTCAATCAGCCAAAAATTTCCAAACAGTCTACTTTTTTAATTATTTAAATAGTTAATTTAATGTTATTTTCTATTTTTTTAATTACTTCTCTTAATTTCGAGCATTTTGACATAAGTACACCTCCACTGGATTTCAACCGTTAAAAAATAAATTTGTTACAAATATTTTAATATAATTAAAAATTAATTATTATGTCATCATTTAAAAAAAAAACACTTAACAGGGATTAAAAAACAAATGAAAAAATAATTGAAAAATTAAGACCATTCAACATTTAATTGAAAGATTAAAAACAAAAACAGTAAATAAATTAGGAATATAAAATATATTTTATCTTAAAAATATCACATTATTTTTATTAATTATTTAATATGATAAATAATTAAAAGATTGCGATAAAAATATTAAATTTAGCCCCATTCCCATGATCCGTCAAAACCAACCTCATTAGGAATGGTAATAAGTTAATTAATCAATGAAATCTCCACTATGTTTTTTCTATTCACGCGATTTGTGAGAGAGAAAAAAAATGAGATGGCTTGTTTCCCCATATGGCCATATAGTCTTGGAACTTCTTTTTCTTGCTTATTTTTCATTTGATTGGTTAAACAATAAGAGATGATCCTAGACAACTATACAAAAAGTTTTTTCACTTTTTGAAATTTCCGTTTACAATGCCTCGAAAATGAATTCTAACCCAACAAAGCATGGATTTGCTTCACCTCAAGAACTATCCTATTCCCATGTTGAATTGCCGATGGAATCAAGTTCGTATATCACCAAAACAAACACGCTATTTGTGATCTGCTAATGCATTAAAGGGGGAGGAGGGGAATGTATTAATTTCTAAAAGGATTGAATTGGCATTTAACTAGATGCAGCCCCTTCCGTCTTTTTTCAACCAGTTTTCTCTTTAACAAACTCATCATATTTGTTCTGGCGGTGAGCAACTTTTCATGATATTGAACTAAATATTGATGAGAGGTACAATAGCATAGTTTTAGGCTGAACAAATTCATTACGGATACAAAACTAGATGAGAACATACGAATCTCATAATTCGGATTTTGACAATTGGCCATTTTCTGTTACAGCTTCCAAGTTCCAGCCTCTGAAAAAAAGAACTAATTAACACCAAAACTAGTGGAAATCAGCCGAGAAAACCAAACTATGCGTAGTAGTCACCTTTCTGCTGCTTCTCTTTTCAGTTCATTTATGCGATTTTCAACTGAAGCACAGGCAGCACTGATGTCTATATTCTTCTGACAAAGCTCCTTCCATTGCATGGACAACGCATTAAGCTCATATGCAGTGTTTTGCTGACAATAGTTTTAAGAAAAAAAGGATAAAAGATTAGCAGAAATTTAACAGAGCAAAGGGAGAGAAGTGTGGTAAGTAATAATCACCTGATGATATTTCCTTTCACGGTTTACTTTTTCAATCTTTTCATTTTGTTCCTGAGCTAATTTCTGCATTCTAAAAATAGATAACACAATTATAACCAATGCCATACAAAACATGAATTATGCAGGCAAACATGTGTTATTAACCTCAGCTGCTCTGGCAACATCTTTTTGATTTATTACTTACAATGGTAAAATTAATGTGAATTATGTGTGTGTTGAGGGACAACAGTAGAGTCAGACTATTAAGTTTTACATGAAGGGTTAAGATTGATTATTTTTTTATACTTAAATTCAACCTTAATCATCTACTAAAATTGATTAGTCAAGACTAGCTCCCCAACCCTCACTTTTATGCCCATATGTGTGCCCAAGTCAGTGTATAAATTGATCAGTAACAATCTAAAGAACTTACCAGTCCAAATTAAAGTTAATGAACAAAGCTGATGATGACTCTTGCAGATCAAGTTGAACAAATATGATGAAAGCATAAATGTATGCATCATCATCATCATAAATACAAGGTTATGGATTCTGTGAAGCACAAAACAATAAAATGCTCTAAACCAGAGTTTTACTAAATCTGTAAAAAATTATTCAAGTGATGCACTTCAAAAAGCCTCAGGTAACCCAAATATTATGGGGAGAACCTAATCAAACCTGAATATTTATAAATTAGGAGGCTTCTCTTTCATGTTCTAGTTTTATATTCCTGACATTTTAAGATGGGTATAAAATGTTAGCATGCTTGTTTCAAGATTTGGAACAAAAGAAAAGGACTCCCACGGTCCAAGCTAAACAGCTAAACTTATTCACAGGAATATTTTTAGGAGAATTCCCACAAGATCATACACCTATGGGGGAAGGTGGGTTATTGTTCATTAGATGATATTTTTGTCTCGTAACCAAATAAATATTCTTGGGAGTAAGCCATAACAAATCCACATTTATACCAAATATGGGCATGGTAGGTTTCTAGAAACACCAAACACACACACAAAAAAAAAAAAAAATAGGAATCTTAATCACAGGAATGAAAAATCATTCCCTAAAGGAACTTCGGGGGACATGACTCAGGTATAATTGAAAACAAAATATAAATTTATTGAATGAAGAAACCTTGATAAGTATACTTCCAATCTTTGGTTGTGTTGTTTCCAGGTATCGGGACCATATTTTAACATCAAATCCAAATTTTCCATCCTCATAATCTGATATTGCAGCAGGCGTTGAGCTCTATGAAGAGCTTGCTTCCAAGCAGTTTCGTCGTTCCTTTTATTTGCCGGCGGCATTTCCAATTCGTAGCGCGATCTATCAAGAGCAAGGGGAGGCCTTCCGGCTCTCACTCGTTCGTATTCTCTCGCAATCATTGGGTAATTCTGCTGCAATTCACACACACTCAACTCATAAACAAACTAGGGAAATACATTATTCACCAACACCAACTACAAATTAAACACGAAATAGGTTAAATTGTACAATAGACACTAATAATTAAACATGAATTAGGTCATGAAACGAAATTGCAATTATCATTTTAGAGAAAAGTATAACCTGGAAATTGGAGTTGGGAAGAGGAGGGAAATCTTTGAGGAAATCCGTGGGCTTCTTGGTGCTGCGACGCATCTCGTCCTCCACGAGACGGTCAACCTCAAGTTTGACTCTGGGGTCTGCGTAGTCGTCATCGATGTAAGGCAATGCGTCGATTATTTCCGCGTCGGAACCGGTAGGCCTACCGTAAGACGGTGGGGCTTCCAGCATTAGAACTCCCCCGTTGCTTCCATCCGCCATGGTCGCTTGCTTGAAGAGAGAGAGAGAGAGAGTGAAGGTTTTCCTCTGCGCAGAAAAGAAGAAGAAAGAAAGACCGTGTTGGGCTATCAAGGCTTCCTTCAAGCCCAAACCCAACAATCCAGATACACCCACATTTGCAATAAATTAAACTTGGAAATACATTATTGTTTATTTACAACAATTATTACTGTTTTATCATTCCCAAATACCATAAAATTAAAGGCAAGATATATATAAAGAATTTATGATTTTAATTTTAAATAAATAATTAAAGTAAACAAATATTCCAAATATGTATACTAAAATTTTAATTTAAATATTTTATAATTTTAAATTAATAATAAATATACTCTTATTTTAACTTAAAAAATTCTAATAAAAACATTTGAACAAAATATATATCATTAGAATCATTTTTGAAGAAAATCTTGTTCAAAGAAGACAATTCATCTATGAGTGCCAACAGTTTCTCCAGAGGAAATTAAATTTTTTAATGAAATCATATGGGCAAAAAAAAATAGTTTTTTTTTTTTTACCTTGGACTTCTATATCTATAACGTAAGGTTGAATGAAATATTAAACTTTTTTATAAAATTATGACTAAATCTAATTCAAAGCATGTTTGGAAGAGTGATAAAGTGAAGTAGAAACAATTAATTTTTCATGTTGAAAGTAAAATAACTTAACATTGTTTTCAATTTTTTATTGTCTACCACACTATTAAACACACTCACAATAAATTGTGTGTCTTCACTTTTGAACATATGATTGGCAAATCTAAAATTAGTAAATAATTACTTTAATCTAAAATTGGTATTTCATTATCATTTTAGTTTCTAAAATTAGTAAACTCAAATAAGCTCCTGATTTTTTCAGGATTTCATTTAAGACACTGAAAATTAACTCATTTTGGTCCCTAAACTTATGTTATTATTATTATTATTTAAGTCCTCAAATTAGGGACCAAAATGAGAAACAAATAATAATTTCAAGACTTAAACAAACTCTACCAAAATCAAATTTGGTTTATTGTATATAAATTAAATTATTTTTACTAAAACCTTTATATAAAAAAAGAGTGATTTTTCAAAAAAATTAAATTTGAATTTTAGAAATTTGTCAATAAAATTTAAAAAATGTTTTAAAAAAAACAAAGGTCCTACGAGAGTCAAACCCAGGTAGCTGGATTCAAAGTCCAGAGTGCTAACCACTAAACCATAGAACAAGTGCTCAATACTTTTTGTGATGTATATATACAGTTTATTGCCCTCTCAAATAGATAATGGACAAAATAAGTTAAGCATTACGTCAAAAGGCAAATTAATATTGTCACTTCTCATACTTGTTTTCATGTGACACTTACAATTCAATGTCTCTTTTTTGGCCCTTGTTTTTTTACAAAAGAGAACTTCATCACTTAATACCCTTATGCTTTGTTTCGATACATTGCTTAGTACTAGCCAAAAATAGATGTAGAAGTTGTTGTGGAATTTGCTACCCGACGTCGCGTACTCGGCTCGGCACCACAACCGTCGGCTACCTTTTACTCGGATACTCGCGTACTCGGCACCACTTATGCCTGGATTCCGCGTATCCAGTAGAACACTTCTCCTTCTCAGCTGGGAGCTTCCTCCACCAACCGTAACACTGGGGAGTCACACGACTCAACCCTCAGCAGCCAACACAGTAAAAATGCAGCGGAAACAATATAACAGTAAACGAGAGAAAAGATAGGGAGAAACAACACTCAATATAGCTTTACGTGGGAGAAAACCTCCAAGAGGAAAATCCACGGGACCAAGTCCAGAACAATCCACTATTCAGAAATAATGGTTACAATATGCTCGACGGTCACCTGCCGGAGCTTCTCATAGCCTCGCTTACAACAGAAGTGGAACAACTCTCAACAAGAAACTCTCAGCTCTCGGAGACACTCTCGACGGCTCACTGACCGGAGAAACACCCACTCTCTGTTTTTCGCTCAGCCTCTCTCTTCTTCTGCCGCAACTTTGCGTCGGCACTCTGGAATTCTCTCGTCACTCTCAGTCCCTGTCTCCTCTCATAATGAGGGTATTTATAAGAGAGACAACTCATTTAGGGATTTACCCTAAATGGAAATGGATCAGGTCAATACCTTGGAATTTGGACCTAATAGCATTGGAATGGAATATCCAACAAAAGTTACAGTCATTTTTTTTGTGCACTTTTAATAAATACATGGAGTAGTTACTATCACGTGCTTACAAGACATAATTTATAAGTATGATTAATTTTGGTTTCTTCATATATATTAATGCACCTAAATAACCATTTAATGACCATTCTTAAAATCAATTTTATTATTAAAAATTGTAGGATAGAAATGATTTATATCAGATTTGGTTTACCTTTGCTCAACTTGATTCAATAAGAATTAGTTATATTGGTGTTATTAAAACCAGACCAGATTGGTTAGTTCAATCAATTTAAATAGAAACCAAACGTATAATTAGTCTGATCACTTTATTAGATTGAAAATGTAGTTCACTCGATGCATAAATAATTAACTCAATTTCAACCTGATGCACTCATCTAGTTCAGAGTTGTCTCTCATGCGCACAAAATTGTCTCGCACTGACGCACATTGTCCCATCTCCAACTTTGAAATTTGCACCAACATGTTTCCAACTTCCATAAATTTTCTTCAAATTTTGCATGATTTAGGATTAGAACCCAGGTCCCATGGAGCCTAATATACAAATATATGTAATAAAATTCATAAATATAATATACACTAATTTACATAATTAAATCAATGACTCATTTTTTCAACCAATGACGCATCAATTCAATATCCTAACTGAGTCAATAATCAATTCAATTCTAATAAGATTAGATTGAGTTCAGTATTATTCCAACAAATGACTTATCAGTAAATATTATTTTTCTTAATAAAAATGTATTATTTTTAAAAACTTAAAATCAATTGTAAAAAGTTCATGATCGTTAAAAGAAATCAAATAATTCAGAATAATTTTTATTGATTTATCCCATGGCCAATACGAATTTTCGATAACACCAAATTTTACGCAAAATATATTTTCTCCCACAGTGCTATCTTTGCAGAAAAACAAATAAATAAAAGGGAAGATAACAGAGAGAATGAAGAGCAGTAAAAACCAAATAGACAAGCAAGATGATAGAGAAAAAAGAAGAGATAGAGTACTATAAGAAAAGGTGGCTGCAGATGATCCAAATCCAGTTTTGTTTATTTCCTTAGGATTTTCCCTCAAATATTACGATTGTCCATTTGTCCTACTCCTCCCATTTTTAACTTTATCTATCTTCTTAATTAATTCATTCACTTTCAATCCCAAAATAATTATCTGATGATAATTATTAGTGTCTATCAAGTACTAAAATAATATTGTTACTTTTTACTATATGTTAAAATTAAACTAATCTAAAGAAACTAGTTACATCGTAATCTCGTATTAAGTCGCGAATAGGTCGTTCATTTATACCACTTGTCGCAGCTATTGTTTCAATGCCGTTTAACGAAATTATCATTTAACTTTATATATATAGATTTTAGACTTTAGCCTAGATATACCAGAAACCAGTCTCTTAAAATAAAAGGCAAAAATGGCATTTTTAGGGGAACATACAATTTTAGTTTCTTCATTATAACTCTCGGCGTGGTCTTGGCATCAAACGAGTTATCCATCTTTTTCTTTTTGTGACAGTTAATCCCTCTATGACTATACCTAATTTTCCCCTACATTTTCATATGTTCCCAAATACTAAAAGCTTATTTCAAAATATTGGACACCATTGAACAACTCTTGCATATCTCATCATGATGTAGAATCTACAAGAGCAAACACTAGCACTGTTAGCACATTTGGAAGGCCAATCTGACAAGCACGACTGAATAAAGTAAATAGTGAGATGAAAAAGTCATTTCCCGTGTACAGCACTGATAATGAACCAAACTATAGTCCTAAAAAAAACCGGTTCCTCCAAATGCCACGTTCGAGCCAAAGAGGGAGCATTATGCATCACTAATCACTAATTACAACAAATGGGAAATGTCATATTGAAAAGATGAAACCTAACAATTTAGCACCTATATCTCTCTTTTGAACCTCGTCTAATTTTTTGTACACTGCCCCGATGCCTTTCATGCAATAAATTTAATAATCTCTTTGGTTTGAAACATAAATAATTAATCACTACCATGTGGCATATTTGCATAGAGGAGAGTGAAAAAAAGTTCAACCTCATGTATATTTTTAATGATTTGGATGAACTGATTTTTGCTGGGTTCTTCAAGGAGCAAAGGACACATCTGTGCAACTTGAGGCAACACTCTGGCCAGCGGCAGGCCCCCAGCTACACTTCCTCCACTAAATTTAGTCCCCATGAGCTCCACCAGTGTATCCACCACTGCTATCAGAGATATCTCTACAATGCTTCCAAATTCAGCACTGCAAAACAAAGGAGGAATAATTCTTCATTTATTTGCGATATTTATGAAACTCAATAATGAAATAGTTCAGCCATCCTTTGACAACAATATGTTTAATCTCGAAAAATTCTAACAACACACTCTTTTTAACACATTATCTATTATTGGCTGAAATTTATTGAAAATCACAATTTTGTTTATCACACTTCTCATTTGATGAACTCTACTTATGATTTTGTGATTTGCAATAAATTTTTAATCATTAATAAGTTGTTAGAAAGTATACTGTTAGCGATATTCTAATCTCAAATAAAGAATGCTATATATAGAAATTTTTTATACAAAATTGCTTCACACAAACGCTTGTTTAATTGAATGGGACAAGGAATTACTTTACATCAAATGAGGATCCTAACCATATAAAAGACTTTATGTGATTGATTAATGTAATATTGTAATGTAGATCCTACTTGTTTTATATAAATTTATGTAAAATTTCCTGTACAGTTAAGATTTGCTTCTCAAATATTTTTTCAGCATGTCAACTAGCGCATCAGTCATCCCTCACATTACAGGTAAAAAGTGTTCATGGACATGGTTGTCACAAGTCTATTGATTTTCCAGGAAGATGTATTAACCAATGCATCAAAAAGACAAAAACAAAATATTTACCTTGATAATACTGCCCATGCTTCAATCATAAGTTGTTCAAATTCAGTCACGTCAAATGGCACTGGGTCATCAATACCAGAGATTTTGGAATATGGTCTAACATCTTCAGGTATCATATACTTTATCCAGGAATTTGGAGTCCCCGTGCTCATGAAGGTGTTGAGTATCTGCATGATAGTTTCATGAAGCGTTGTGCTGTTGAAGAAAGTACTCAACTGCTTTCTGCACATCGAAATTATCTATAAACAATTTAAAACGAGTCTTGATCATTAATCTATAATATATTTCTAGATTCAATAAATAATGTCAATACTTCCAAGTTCCAACTCAACGATTATCTCTAATGGTTGGCCTTGACCACCCTCTATTCACACATACAATGAGATTAAGTGAGGAACAATTTTTGGTGACTATTTGATTATATATTAACTGCTAACTTCTACAGTAGGCTGCCTAAGGGTTGCATTAATGTGTTAATGTTGCTAAACTTTGATTTTCACCAAGTTTATTAACTATTCATGTAGGTATTTAATAACAATATTGATGGTTAAACTGAAAACAAATGAAAACTCTGGGTCTCGATTCAGAAACTTAATCAAGAACAGATTCAAAGCTTGAGAAGTTTTAAAACATAGACTTAGCTACTGACAATTCTTATGGCCGTTGATAGAAAAATAAATTCCTATCCTATTAATGTTTATATATCTTGTAGAAAAAAGTTAAAAATTAATGTTTATATATCTGAGACAATTTATAATGATTGATAGATTCAATTCAGAAATTGTTGATCATCAAATTAATGAAAGAAACATCACCCTTTGAGAACTTCTTTCGTTGCTGCTTCCATATCAGAAATCAAGGCAGGCATACCATGCTGAGAGAGAAAATCAACACTATCTAGAAATTTCTTCTGGTCCTCCCTATCTACCACATCTCCACTTTCCTGCATATACAGAGACAGGTAAGAAAAGAAAATTACTTTCAGTTTTAATGAGGCATGTCATATGTCAATTTGGTAAAAAGTATATTTAAATGGAAGTTGAATTATGGCTATTTTGCTGTGATTAAAAGCTGGTCGTAAAGACAATAAACACATTCCCCAAAGAATTTGACAGGAAAGATTTGAAATTCTGATTTACCCTGAGATTTAATCCATGTGTACTGTTGTTTAAATCAAATAAGCAAAAGCCTCAATTTTAACAACAGAACCTCTGTCAAAAAAAAAAAAAAAAAAAACAGAACATAGTTCCAAACCCCTCTCTTCCCCCTTCATCCCAAAAATAAGTTCATCATTCAAATACAATCTTAAGATAACAAAAGAAAACCCCCAGCACAAAAAGAAAATAAAAATAAATAACAAAAAAAGATAAGAGACCCTACGAGGCTATGAAGCATGGAAAATCGATTTGACATCAACACGGACACTTCAACACAGATAATGTAAAAAATGTAGAGCATTATATTTATATCAAATAAAGTTAAATGTAATTATATAAGCAACATAACAAAAGATGTCAAATAATAATTAAAATTTGTATGTTCTTGTATATGCATATTCCTATGCATATGATAATGAGGCTCACAAAAGCACAATGAGAGTCCTTATTTTTTAATATTTTATACTACATTTTAAACTGACTTTTCCTATGTTAAAAAAAATATTTATATTTTTTATAGTACTAGTGTCCTCAAGGTAACCATCCATATGGAGGTGTTGGCTCAAGTATCCAAGGAAAGTATCGGCTCAAGTGTCTGAACCAAAACATAATTTTAAGCGAACACTGAATGAGGAGTATCCAACATGTGTCCTATAAGTGTTGGGGGGGAGGTGTCGATGCTAGAAACGTGTAACACTCCAACACCTCAAGTTATAGAAGTGTCTATGCTTCATATACCTTTCAATATATTCACTAATAATTGGTTTCTATATCTCTAATGCCTAACCATTTTTTTTCAGTCACTGAACTGTGATAAATTATCCAAGCCACAAGTTACACAAACAGTAAACAAAACATACTACCTGATGATACTCACAAAAGTGTCACTAAGAATGTTAACTCAATTTTGGATAAGAGAAACTGGTAATATTGTGTTGTGTCATAATTTTTTTTCTTTTCTCACTCATTCTCTTAGCAAACAGAAATCAATTCCATCAAGACAAACCCTTCTGAAAATCCAAAATGCCTTAAGGCCATGCCTTCTGTTGGATAACATCTAGATATTATAGGCGATGCCACATATCCTTTAACAGAGAATGATATGGGTTCCTTCATACTACTTATATGCCGAAAGCATCCAAACAACAGTCAACAGCAATATTCATTAAGAGCCATGAAACTCATCATGAACAAAAAGAAAGAAGAAAGACAGTTATTCTTACCACTGAATCAGAGATTCCAAGGCTTCGTGCTGTATCAATGTATAAATGCCTTCCTAGTATATTGACTTGAACTTTTGTATATAAGCTAAGCATTGTTGTAGCCCATACTGACAATGTCATTCTTGTAAAACCTAGGGAAAAACAAATTGCACAGGTTAATTAACACCACAAAGCTATAGGTATAATAAATGTGGAATCCAAGACCAGATTCATACTTAGAATTTTCAGTCTACTCCATAAATCTAGTTTCTCTGATTGGGTTAAGGTGTTTGGCTGACCCTTTCCTTGTATTAGCCTTTCAAGAAGGTGAGAAAGATCCAACTCTTCTGTGATCCGACAACTTAACTCGTGCATAGCATGCGGCAATGTTACATCAGACATCCTCTGAATATTCTCAAAGTGAGCTTGCATCCTATCATTATCAATTAAAAATAAAAAGCATGCCATCAGCATTTCTTCTCTATAAAAAGGAGGTTAGAAATTCGTGATGAAAAAAAATATATCTATCTGTGCAATAATCTATATAAAAAAAATAAAATGAAACACTTAATGTAGGTATTTCACTAAACTGAGCCTTCATAAGCTCCTCAGTTTCCTTCTGAACTGCGAGTTCTCTTTCAAGTTCCTGAACCCCATGCCTGTGAGCACCATAGAGCTTATACAAAAGATACCCACTTCCTAAAACACCAACAGTGACGAAAACCTTCCTCCTATGCCGCCTCCAAAAATCCCTAAAACACAGTAATCAAAATAGTTAAAAAAAGAAGCCCCCAAAATAATGCAGGAACGCATAGAGGACAATAACGAAGATGCAAACAATTAAAGACACCCTCAACATTTTGGTCACAATTGAATAACAAAAAAAAAAAAAAAAAAGAAACCCAAGTTTACAAATTTCAGTCACAATAATCAAAATGCGAATCAAACATTGAGCAAGGAGCTAGAAATGTTGTTGAGAGAGAATGAATTAAAGAGACTGACCCAGATAAACGATTGCATCAAAGGCAGATACTTTACCTCACAGAAAGCATTCTGAAGATACTAGGAAGAGCGAAAATCAGTGAGAATCTATGGTAAGGCCCAAAACTCGGGGTAGAGGGGGAGCAATGGAATTAAGAAAGTGATTAAGAAGGAAGAAGCATGGGAAAAGAATAGAAGGATGAAAAATGCAGAAAAGCAGGTGGGTTTGGGGCACAGATACTGAGACAAATAAAGGGAGGAAGTGAGTTGGGCGAGGGTGCTAGGTAGCTAGCTCAGCCTATAGCACTCAGAAATGAATCAGGGGAATGGGGTGGGCTTTGTTAGGCATCAGGGCAATTTTTTTTTTAATTACCGTTTGAGGATAATTTTTAAATTAATTATTAAAAAGAGATAAGTTGTAATATTTGTTACGACTTCTCAATCAAAATTTTATTTTTTTTAATTTTTTAATTTGAAATCGTAAAATTTTTTATGACTTTAGTGTAATTTTTTTTTTAATTTAAGTGTAACATTTTTTCCATAGGAGTCAAAAATATATTTACGACTTTGAAATCGTAAATATATTTACGACTTGGAAGTCGTAAATATATTTACGACTTCTTAATTTTTTTTTTTAATTTTTACTTTTTTTAATTTTTAATATTTAATTAATTTTTAATTTTAATTACTGTGGGAAGTCGTAAGCTTTTTTACGACTTTCTAACAGTTTT
>PYAF01001761.1:477606-488657 GCA_007407185.1 Glycine tomentella
GACCTCCACAACCAGCTCAACAATGCAAAACGCACCCAACAGCCAACAACAGCACGCAGGAGAAGAAAACCACCGGAAAAAGAAGAAGAATGGCGAAAAGGTGAGGCTGGTGTATGTTAAAAATCACCAAGGACATTATTGTCATTTATGAAAAATGCTGGGTGTATGGGAAATTTGCCTGGTGTGAGAAGTTAAACCCGAAAACTTAAACGACATTACTCTTGAGAAAAAAATAAAGAAACAACACATTTACTCAGACTAGTTGTTGTTGTTGTTGTTACCCATCGATCCCCAAAACCCTAATTGAGGTTCTCCTCCTCACTATATATTGCTTGTTTTGAGTGAGTCTATCGCGTTAAGGCTCTCTCGCAGTCGCAGAGGAAAACCCTAGCTAGTAGTCTCAGTTCGTTTGAGAGAGAAAAAATGGCAGACGGTCTCGTTCTCCGCGGAACCATGCGCGCCCACACCGACGTCGTGACGGCGATTGCCACTCCCATCGACAACTCCGACATGATCGTGACGGCATCGCGCGACAAATCCATCATCCTCTGGCACCTCACCAAGGAGGACAAGACCTACGGTGTCCCCCGCCGCCGCCTCACCGGACACTCTCACTTCGTCCAGGACGTCGTCCTCTCATCCGATGGTCAGTTCGCCCTCTCCGGCTCCTGGGACGGCGAGCTCCGCCTCTGGGACCTCGCGGCTGGCACCTCTGCCCGCCGCTTCGTTGGCCACACCAAGGACGTGCTCTCCGTGGCGTTCTCCATCGACAACCGTCAGATCGTGTCGGCCTCTCGTGACCGCACGATCAAGCTGTGGAACACCCTGGGCGAGTGCAAGTACACAATTCAAGACGGCGATGCGCATTCGGATTGGGTAAGCTGCGTCCGTTTCAGCCCTAGCACTCTTCAGCCAACCATTGTTTCTGCTTCATGGGACAGGACCGTTAAGGTTTGGAACCTGACCAACTGCAAGCTGAGGAACACCCTTGCTGGACACAATGGGTATGTGAACACTGTTGCTGTTTCCCCTGATGGCTCTCTCTGTGCCAGTGGTGGCAAAGACGGAGTTATTCTTCTGTGGGATTTGGCTGAGGGTAAGCGTCTTTACTCTCTCGATGCTGGCTCCATTATCCATGCGCTCTGCTTCAGCCCCAACAGGTACTGGCTCTGCGCCGCCACCGAACAGAGCATCAAGATCTGGGATTTGGAGAGCAAGAGTATCGTTGAGGATTTGAAGGTTGACCTCAAGACTGAGGCTGATGCCACCACCGGTGGTGGTAACGCCAACAAGAAGAAGGTATATTCTGTTCAATTATAATATTTGTCATCGATTTCTATTTTTTACTGTATATGCTCTGTTTTATAATTTATATTGCATTGTGAATTGTTCTTATGGGTTGCATTTAAGTTTCCTCATTATGCTCCTATGGTTAGAGTTATCTTTTAATTTGAATTGATATGTGTTTCCTTAAAATTTTGTTTGCTCTTCAGTCTGCTGTTGATTATTTGATAATTTGGTCACTAGTTTAGGTCTTGTTGAATTATGAATTGGATGTTTGCATTGTAGTTTTGCTGATTGGTTAACTGTCTCTTCTGTTTGAGGAGGAAGTATATGCCTTTTATCATTGAAATTATAATATTTCCCCCTAATTGGATTGCCATTGTTACCAACTCTTCTATTGGAGAAAACCCAAGTCCCACATCGGCTATAGATAGTGCTAAGATAGAGTATATAAATGGTGGACAACCCTCACCCTATAAGCTAGCTTTTGAGGTTGAGTTAGGTCCAAACTCACATTTTAAGATGGTATCAGAGTTTATCCTAGATCCATTAATGGGCCACCTATCATATTATCCACACATCTAGCCCAAAAGTGCTTTGGGCATGAGGGGTGTACTGGGAAAAATCCAAGTTCCATGTTGGTTAGAGATAGTGCCAAGATATAATATATAAGTGGGGGACAATTCTCATCCTATGAGCTAGCTTCTGGGGTTGAGTTAGGTCCAAATCCACGTTCTAAGATCTTCTCTTGGATTGTCATTGCTACAAACTCTTCCTCGTGATTTGTTGTATTTATATGTTGGTCATAACAATTGTAGAATTTCCATGGCTTTACTTAATATGTTGCTTGACTTTTGTGTTGTGTTTGTCTGCTATCACTACCTTGCAGGTTATTTATTGCACAAGTTTGAACTGGAGTGCGGATGGAAGCACTTTGTTTAGTGGCTATACCGATGGCGTGGTCAGAGTTTGGGCTATTGGACGTTATTAGATTAAAGCTTTTTAGTGTTTTCAGATGCGAATCTGTTCTTGAGTTTTGGGACAAAGTTAGTTACTGCTTTACAGTAGAATTGATTTTTATGTTGAATGCTTTACAGTAGAATTGATTTTTATGTTGAAGACCATGGCACTGAGGCCTTTTATTTATTTTTAAAACGTTCGTTTTGGTTATTTACTTGTTACATGGATATTTCAACATCTTATGTTTTTCTCCGGTTACCAATATTATCTTTACTTCTGAATATGGTTGAGAGATAATCTCAATTAAGAAAGTGGCTCAGTTGTTTATTCTCTTTCTTTGAAGGTTGGCATGTCACTTTTTACCCGTGAGGTTGTCATGCATAACTTTTCATTTTTTTTCTACCAAGTACGCGTTTTAACTATGCGTTATTTAAACGCTCAAAATCAGGCTCATTCTTTTTGTCTTTTGATTATTTAACCTTCTTGTTCAAGCTTTAATTTCAAGCAACGTTGTTAATAAAACTGATATCAATCTTAATTTAGTCTGTGTAGCCTTCTGTTTGTCAAGATTATGGTTGTTCTTTTTCTGGTATTTTAGTGTTTTGCTGTTCAGCTTCCTCGTGTTTATTTCTATAATGAGATTTATTATTGTTGAATTGTATAATTTAAATTTCAACTTATTGTTAGGATTTGTTAGGTTATTATAATTTGTTATTATATTTCAATATTTGAACAGTATTATTAGCATTTTGTTGAATTTCTCTCTTTATGTTGAGGAAAAATAAAAATATATGAAAGAGAATTGAAGAGTGAATGAAAATAGTTATTTATCTGTAATTGATTTTTAACATGGTATTAGAGATATGGTATCCTTCATGAAAAAATCATGGTTTTCTCATGGTATTCTTCATGAAAAAAAATAATATTTTCGCTACCTTATTTTTTTCAAAGTCTTTCTTCTTTACATTCTCAAAAGTATATCTCCTTCTATCTTTTTATCTTATCTTTAATGTATTTCACTTATGCCCAATCATGTATCTCTTCATTAACTTTCATCTTCTTCGATTCCTTTACAAATTATAATTATTATTTTCATAAATTTCATTTGAGTAAATTACATCCGCACCTCCTGTGTTTTGCTTAAATTTCATTTGATATCCCTTTCTTTTTGCACCTTACAAAAACTCCTTAATTGTTTAGCTCACATTACATCTAGACCCCCTCCGTCTTAAACACCATTTAATAATTTAACAGAAAGTAGGCATATGCTGGTCATATGACTTTTAATGAAATTTTATGTTTAAAATACCCTCATCTTCTTCCTCTCAACCTGAAAATATTTTAAGACTCTTGTTTCTTTATATTTTTTCTCTAATTGTACGTGAACTCAACTTTTTGTTAAATCGAACCCACCTTCTTGGTACCCAGTATTAACCCTCTTCCTTCTTCTTCTTTAATTTTTTAGTTCATTTTTTTTCTCTGATTGAATATGATCATTTGCTTCAAATTTAGTGTTTTGCTCCTGCGTTTGTGTTCCTATGGAATCAAATATCAACACTATTTTTAATCAACAATAATAAACAAATGATTTTAAATATCATAAGTGGTCCCAAATTGATCCCCCATTGAAACCCCATTCAGAAATAGACAACAATAAACAATCAAAATTAAATAAATATTCTTAAAAAGTAATCTATATACAAGGTCCAATAGTCACTTACAAGTACAACCCTAGTGTGAACAGAAATTGTGGAACAAGAAGAGAAACAGAGGAATAGTGGAGAACTCGCGAACTGAAAATGGAACGATGAAGAACGGTGAAGAACTCGTGAATGATGAAGAGGAATAGAACGTGAGCATCATGAGAGGAAGAGGAACTCGCACCCCGTGGATACTAAAGAAAACTCACCAACCAGAGGAAGATGAACAGTACTTGTGAATGAGGAAGATGAATGAAATGTGAACCCTAAATTCTGAAACTAATTGGGAGGGGATAATTTGGATTTTACAATTAAAATATAAGGATAATTTCATCTGCTCACATATTTTAACTGACGTAAGTTAACGGCGTTAACAGAAGGGGGTAAAAGTAATGTGAAAAAAAGGAAGGGGTATCAGGTAAAATTTGAGAAAACACAGTGGATGCGAGCATAATTTACTCATTTCATTTTTGTCTCGCATAACCTTTGTGATTTTGGTTCTGTTTTGAATCCTTCTCGTATTCATTTGAAGGTCATTAATGTAAAGCTCGTTGCATTGTTCTGAGTTCTTCACAGACCAACCCCGAAGTCTATTGACATAAACATGTTATTGTTCCGAATCCATTCTCGTATCTCAATTCTCCCTGCACGTATTCTATTTGAAGGTCATTGATGTGAAGTCAGTTGCATTATTCTGAATCTTCATAAACCATCCCTGAAGTCTATTGACATGAACATGTGATTGTTCCGAATCTCTTTCCTATCTCAATTTTCTTTTTACCTCATATAATCGAAGCACGTGGGCTATCCTGAAGCACCTCTTGAACCTATCGTTGATCAAAGTCATTGCTGGAAGAGTGTTTGAAGAAGCAATTGGCAAGTTGGGCATGACCGATATTCATGCACCAACTTGAGGAGGGTATTGAATTGTATAATTTAAATTTCAACTTATTGTTAGTATTTGTTAGGTTGTTATAGTTTGTCATTATATTTCAATATTTGAAGATGAATTAAGATGAGATCAGTTTGTTATTATACTGTATGATTAGTATTTTGTTGAATTTCTCTATCTTATATAAGAATATCATGTTGAGTGAAAATATATGAAAGAGAATTGAATAGTGAGTGAAAATAATTATTTATCTGTATCTGATTTTTAACAGTTATATAACTTCGCTATGCTAATTATTATTTTAGACGATAAATGATAATTGACGATGCTTTATAGTTTTGTTTTAAGATGGGATTACCCTTGCACGAATTTTGCTTTCGTTTCACTTGGAATTGTTTAATGAAAGGATTATTTGCACTGGATTTCCGTGTTTATTTGGTTGCAAATCTAATTGTGAGGGTTTCATGTGAGGCTTTTATGTTTTACATTTCAAATCTCTTATATTTTTACTCCCTCAATCGAACGCAAAGCGAATGATTTCCGAACTAAGTTGTCATTACTTGTGCACTCAAAATTGAAATTTGGGCCTTTGGCTTCCCTTATAACATTTTGTAAATTACAAAAAAAAAAATTATTTACAAAAGAATTCTTATATTAGTTTTTAACATCGAGAGCAGATAAGCACAACCTCGGCTTTACTTCCAAGGGAAACAAATTGTACTTTTAAACCATGCCACCTCCGATAAATAAAGTACACATGTCATTCAGCTGGAAGACATGTTGTAAAATATGACGCTTATATGAATTGATTTTGGACAGGTTCTAGATCGTTAAGAATCAGTCCAAGAATTTTTTTAAAAGAATTTGATTTAGTAGCTCTGATAGGAATTGATTTTGTTGAGATACAGCATAAATATATTTTGTTAAACATGTAATGTTGAAATACAAGATGGAAATGTGATTTTATTGTGTTAAATATACCATTTTGTGTTCAATTTTATTAAAATTGAATAATAAAAAAGAAAATCAAATGATTTATATTTAACATATTTTAAAATATTTATATTATTTCAATTTTAATTTATATGAATGAGTTACCAAATAATTTTAAATTAATATAAAATCTTGTATATGATATATGTGAATTTTGTTTTTAATCCAACACTAACTTTTAAAAAAATATTATTCAATTGAAAGTTATTAAAATTATATAAGTATAATTTGATCTCTCACATTATAATATAGATGGAGTATTAATATCAGAATAATTTAATATATATGGAGTATTAACTCATATCAAATGACTAAAAATGTGTGTTAAGATGGTTAAAAGAGGTAGAAAATAAAGATAATTAAGTTGCTTAAGAATTTTATAAGATGATTTTAAAATGTTAAAACTGTCTAAACATACTAGATGGTGACATATGTAGGATTGTCATTCATTAGATTTGCTATTTAATACAAGGAAATTTGATGTTGAAAAGTTTCATATATTTATTACCCATTAGTTTAAATTTTTCAAAATAAATTACAATTTTAAAAATAAAATTGAAAAATTAAGTATGCTTTGCTAGTTTACTATTATACACTATGCTGTCTTTTTAAACTAGACTTTCATTATTTTTAGTCTTCAATGTGTTCTTAGGCTAGAAAGGATGTCTTAAATTATTTTTTATTTAACATAATGTAAATATTTTAAGAAAATTATTCAAAATACATGCATCAATTGACATGAGTTTGTTCCAACTTAATTAGAGATATTAAGTTCGAGTATTGGATATATGTAACTTTGTTAAATGCTTGAAGAGCAAATTTTGTTGACAATGTTAATCTTACTCAACTTGAATAAGATTGTATCTAATAAAAAATATACGTTGTTTAGAAGAAAAAAAAACACTAATCACTATAACATAATAGTTTTTTTATGTCTAAAATAACTAAACTTTATGAAAGGAGTTGGAATGTAATTGTATAATAATCAAGATTTAGGTAAAATACCTGTAAATAAAGAGTATTATTTGAGAAAATAATTATTACTCTTTCTTAATTTTCTAAGGTGGTAAATATTTTAAAATAAACTGAAACTCTTGAAATAAAAAATGATTTGTAATAGAAGGATCAATAAATTAGGGACTCTGTCTAGATTTGTTATAATTCAATTTTTAAATTTAATGATATAACTTAGCCTTTAAATATTTAATCTTATAAATATTAATATTTTTGAAAGAGTACAGTAAACTATAGCAGGGCTAGCCTATTTTTACCCACGAGGATCGGGTTGGTCGACTGAGATATAAAAAATTCGAGTCATTTACATAAAGCCTTACTTTAAATCTCATTGTCATTATTATATTAAAAAAGGCTAGCCTATTTCTATCAAAGTGACAAAAAACGTAAAAAAATTTCGAAGAAAAATTTGCTATGTCTTATCTTATTGTAAAATTTTAAAAGTATGACAATAACTAGTTTATTATGTATTTAGATCGATTTTTAATAATTACTTTATATGTTGATGGTATCTACTATCATTTTATAGATAACATGTAGACTTTTTCTCCCAATAAAAATATAGGATAGTATGTGGAGGAATTTTATTTGTAAGGTTTCGGTTAAAAAGAGTAAATTAAGCATTAAAATTTCTTTAATTGGCAAAATATAGATCAGATTAATATTAGTATAAGAAATTAATTTTTCATTAAGTGACGAACTATAAGTCAATTTTTTACTTAAAGAAGTGTGTACATTAGTCATTATGATCTAAGGGTTGTTCAAATATGTTTGAGTGAAAAATATTTATAGTATATATAAATTTTTATTGATATAGACAATTTTTGGAAAACAAATCTTATTAGCAATATCAAAACACCTCTTCCTGTATCATTATTATGTGTAAATAAAATCTATTTAAAACATAATAATAGAACTGCAATTGCAATGCGTGCCGATTAAATACATGTTGCAGTTAGAAAATTTTAAAACTTTTATGAATTTCACTATCCCAAAGACGATTACACGTCCCACGGTCACATTATTTAGTTGATTCAGTTAGGGAGTAACATTTTCTAGACATTTATGTTCTTCCTTCACAAAATTTAAATACGAATTTTTATCACTGAGAAACGAAGACAATATCATAGTATTTATAATAATTCCTACGTATTGCTCGAGGTAGACTCCCAGACGAACCCAAATTCTTATCTCTTAAACTGTTAGACCAATAAATACTTATATTCAAATTTTTTTAAGAGTATTGGACACTTCAACATTTATTTTAGACATCTCATTAAAATTCTTCATCAAACTACATACCTATTACATCCATCATTTTTCTCTATTATTTTTTTCTCTTCATGTGTAGATTAACATATGCGGTATCTAAGAAATATTTTCCAAATTCAAAATAAATAAATTGAAACAGCATTGGAATTAATATTTGTCTGTATCAAAGTTGAGTAAAACCCACCAACATATACAACATTAAGGGCTAAAAATTAAAAATATATAAATTAAATAAATAATTAAAAAAAATGGTGCAAATGACCAAATATTTAGCAAAATGGGGCACTCAAATACGCCCATTTGGAGCGTGTTTAAACACGCCCAAATAGGGCGTATTTGAGTAGGTGATGACACGTGGCAGGCAAAAAAGGGAGTGTGAGGTTTTCGCGGTATTTTCGTAAATTACGGAAGGCCATAACTTTTGACTGGGACGTCCGATTGAGACGAAATCAGTGGTCACGCACTCAAAATTGAGAGGAGAAGGCCTGGTAAAAGTTATGGCCTTCTCCTCTCAATTTCGAGCGCGTGGCCACCAATTTCGTCTCAATCGGACGTCCCGGTCATAAGTTATGGCCTTCCGTAATTTACGAAAACATCGCGAAAACCCCATACCCCCTTTTTTGCCTGCCACGTGTCATGCTCTCCTCAAATAGCCCCATTTGGGTGTGTTTAAACACGCCCCAAATGAGCGTATTTGAGTGCCCCATTTTGCTAAATATTTGACCATTTGCATCATTTTTCTAATTATTTATTTAATTTATATTATTTTTAATTTTTAGCCCAACATTAAGTAAAATTTTGAGTTTGAGCATTATGTAAAAAAAAATGTACTTCGTATCAATAACATCATTAAATAAAAACCACCAACTTATAGACATTTACTGCTATAGTGTGAAGAGAAAAAGGAATAAGTCAAACAACACTAGAGGTTACCACACTCTATTGGGCCATGCTTATGTGAAACATTAGATATAAATATAGAACTAAATGAGTAATTAAACCTAGAACTTTTTATTTTCCTCCATCATTTTTAAGCATCCCACTGTTGGCGGATGATGCTGATATTTGTTCAAGACGTTGGTTTGCTTCCCTTTCCGTGTTTTGGCCTTTAGGCCCTTGTTAGTTGTAATTGATCATCAACAAAAGAAAGAAAAAAAACATGAAAAAGTAATTTAGACATTTAGTGTAATACAAAAGTTACCATTGAAGTATTGAATGAACTGAGAGAGGCAGGTTTACGTCGTCTACATCATCACATATTTGTCCTCGTTCGTTATATATCGCCGGATGAGCTCGCAGTTCAATCATCCAAAGTGTGAAAACACAAATTCTTTTCAGTGCATGAAAAAACAGTTACAATTAATTAAAACACTTCAAAGTGCTCTCTAAGAAATTCAGACAAATAATACTAAGCTCCCCAAAGAAGTCATGGTGTTTTCTATTTTCTCTGCAACCTTCCTTCATCCCCAACTCGACCCTATTGTAGCCAAAATGACCCTTTTTGACACCATTCTATACTATGTTAGTAGCACCCCCATCTATCTCTTTGTGTGCTTGCAATTTATGTTCAAATTCAAGCTAGAGTAATATGTGTGTGTGTGTGTGTGTGGCATAAGTATACTACATGTTTGTGACTTTACGTGCCATATTTTATTTGTGTAGGTGATACATTTTGTGGACAAGCTTGAGTTGTGGCATAGGCTGCCAGTGTTGTTGGGGTTAGCATACTGGGAATTAGGAGGCACTTGCATTAGTTGCATTATGGTTACACTTTGTTGCATATTGGAGGAGTCAATGGCCACAAGTATGATACACAAGAGTATGCATATAGGACACCGGATGGTATGTGCAACCACCCTGCCGACCATTTGATCGGTAGGCCGGGGACGTCTTTTGGCTGGAACATGCCTCCAACGTACGACCTTAGATTACGGGGTATGCCATGGCCTGTTGGAGATGTTCTTGTTCCTTTTAGTACCAACATTCAACTACTTTTTCTCATGTTAATACAGTTCATGATTCATGACTGGATTGACCATTTAGAGGACACTGAACAGGTGAGAAGTATTAAAGAGTTTCTGACACAAGAGAAAATGGCAGTTTTACAAAAATGATTGAAACTAAAATCACAGAACCATGTGATGAAGAGCTATTTACCTAAGACCAAGAGTGTGACCAAAATGAAATGTGAAGACAAAAACCTAATCTTATCGTGTAACTTTGCCAATCAATTCAACCGAGGTTGTTTTTTTGTACTTGGGATCTTAGCAAAGTTCATAATGCATATTTCTTATATAATTCTTGGAACAGGTGGAAATTAGAGCTCCTGATGGTTATTCAAGTGGAAATCTTTCAAGTTTTTCAAGACTAAGAAGTTCAAAACAGACTCTTCATGTACGAATTTTTGCTTCCAAAACATTATGACTCCTTGGTGGTAAGTAAAACCTTGACACCGAATTTTATATCTTCATTACTGATGAAAGATAAATTCATTAAATTTTGGAATGCAATCATCTTCTTGACTCTTCATGGACTTTTTTTTTTTTTGTTGATAGAAGAAATTATGTAACAAATAAGATTTTTGTAAGAACATCTTCAGTTTAATGTATTGGTGTAGTCTACAATTTCACTCATCAATCAACGGGTTTTTCTTTATTTTTACTTACTAGTGTAATATTGTAATAAATCATGTGATACACAAGAATACATTAAGATTATCAATAAGTATATAATAAATTCAAGGTAAGTTTATTATATAAAAATATTAATAATATGTACATATTTTTTACATCATATTATAATTTTATATTATATCTCATTAAGTAATGTATATTTAATTAATTTTAATTTGTATTGCCAAATCGAGAAACTTAAATTTAACATAATAGTAAAATTATAATATGATGTAAAAAATATGTACATATTATTAATATTTT